>VXAL01002525.1:74535-87843 GCA_013399475.1 Chauna torquata
AAGACAGAGAAAGAAATGCCTGATTTAGGTGTTTTTCACCCTTAATACTTAACCTGGAGAATGTTTAGCAAATGCAGTAAATGCTGAAGTGACATTACTTAGATGTCAGAAACCAAAACCTTTTATTGGATATGGAAAATATTTGCAGCAGATGCATAGGCCAACAATATGCTGATGGAGCATATAAAATAGTTTTAGCAGTTCTGAGGCCACAAGCAGCTGGTAAGGATTTAAGGGTGATGACTGTATTAGCACTGCATTCACAGATGCCTTTGGATTTCAGTGTTGTCGTGATTCATTTTATTCAATTTCTCAGAGCTAATAATATCATTAACACTGAATTTCTTCCAAGGAGAACAACACAAACATATTAACTAAATTCATTTTGAATCCATTTCCCTTCCCTCTTTCAGCCAGCGCTCTTGGTCAGACACTTCGGAAGATTATTTCCTGGACAGAAAAAGAATGAGAAATGCTATTCTGACTAAAATTATGTTGCATATAATATTTCTGGAGGATTATAAAAGTCATGTTCACAATAGTGGCTGATTGCTCCCTGTATTTTCATTACTCTTCCCTATTTTGATCTATTCATGGTGGCATTGGAAGGACAATCAAGAATTTCATTTCTATGTCTCTGGGTAGTTAGATAACTTACTTTTTCAGCTTGCAGAAAACTGTTTCCTAGTTCTATATTGTTCATAAATGGGAAATTTCCATTCACACACAGCTGGAAAAAATACTAGCAAAGTTCATGAGATTAAAGTTTTCACACAACTGTCATGTGTCACTTTCTGGCTGAATTAGGTGAAGTTACTACTTTAATTTATCCCCAGCTGCTGTTTACTGTCTCAAGAATGAGCATTTCACCTCTTCCAGTCTTCCAGCACAATTTCCCTGATGTCTCCCTAAGCAGGTTCAAGCCACATAATCACAAAGATATATACACTTTCAATACAGAAGTTTTTTTTTAACTTGTCTTTCAGTTAATCAGTGTAGAGAGTTACATTTGTAGGTATGCTGGCACATCTGAAGGGTCAGTAATCTTTGGAGGAAGAAGGGGAAGAGGCAGATGAGTCATGTAAAGCAAGGCAGAGAAGAATATCTGCACTCACAGCCTCCATCTAAAACTGCAAAACATGACAGCTTGGTATAAGGCATTCCAGCTTCTCCCTTAAGTGGAAATATAAGCACTGGAGGTGGAAAAATTGTATGCTGAAAGATCAGCTAGAAATAACCTCAAGAAAATTCTAAGAGTTCTGTACACGACCTTGGGAGATGGAAGGTAATGAATACCTACTTCTTTCAGATTCAAGTCTCCCTTTGTGGGTGGCAGGTACCTTTTCCTTCTGTTGTTCCATCAAATAACTTAATATGATTCATTATTTTCCTTCTTAGACATTGCCAAGGAAAATGATGATGATGATGAAATACTTCTGTGAAATACTACTGGTTCATTAAAAGGCAGAATGAGTTTTTAGGCAACCGAAGGTCATTCAAACCTGTTGCATTCTAAAGAAAGTGCAGGCTACGGGAAAAACTTTCTCTCTCTGCTGTGCTCCTGTACAGAAAAGAATACAAAAGTCTCAAAGCAGCTTCAGGAAGGGGTTAGATCTGGGAGAAGAAGGAGGGGCAGAGAGAAAAGGCACATCGCACTGCGTTTGACTGAAAAGGGTACACATTGGAAAGCAGAGAAGAGGAATGCAAAGAGCAAATTCTGTTCCTGTTATCATTTGTGCATTTTTCTTAAATTGACTTTAAAAAATAGACTTAAAATCAGCGAGAAGAAGTCAGAACTTACTCTGTACCACTATGAGAATATTTTACTTTGTAAACTAGAAATCAATGGCCTCTGTTACACACAGATTAGCCTTTCTTTTCTTTTTTCTTTTCTTTTCTTTTCTTTTCTTTTCTTTTCTTTTCTTTTCTTTTCTTTTCTTTTCTTTTCTTTTCTTTTCTTTTCTTTTCTTTTCTTTTCTTTTCTTTTCTTACAAGCAGATTACAGCCTTTCTCAACTTCACTTCCTTGGTGAGTGTCTCAGCACTGGGAGTATCATATAAAGGTGATGGAAACTTTAGGCTGCACTTTTTTTCCAGTTTAGTTACAAAGATGTCCACAGTTTCAGCTGCAGACATCTAAGAGTCAGGCATCCAGTTAAAGGCTAAATGAAGTTAACTAAACTAGTTGAGTATTCACTCAAAAGATAGCTTAGTCCTAGATCTACGTTTAACTTCTGCATGGTTAAGTGATGTGAGTCAGTTCAGAGGGTCATTGTCCTTTATGTAAGGAAGACACTGAAGTTTCTAATATTGAGTTTCAAAGGTGAGAAGAAACATGTCTCAGATGTAACACAGGCCTCAGACTGATCGTTTGTTTACTTGGGAATAATTTCATTCCATGAGCAATTCTTCCTTCTCAGTTATCAATGTTGGCTAGGGAAATCCCCTTTTGGTGTAAATCTACTGTTTCATATAAAGAGTAAATTAAGTCAAATTTTAAACAATATTTTCTATATATAACAGAATACTATATTCTATAGCAAAAATGTAGAGTCCTGCATTCAGCTCTGGGGCCTCCAACATAAGAAAAACTTGGACCTGTTAAGAGTGAGTCCAGAGGAGGGCCAGGAGGACGAAAGAGGGCAGGAGCATCTCTCCTATGAGGACGGTCTGAGTTGGGGTTGTTCAGTGTAGAGAAGAGAAGCCTCCAGGGAGACCTTATAGCGGTCTTCCTAAGGGGGCCTACAGGAAAGCTGGAGAAGGATACTTTATCAGGGAGTGGAAAAAGGGTAATGGTTTTGAACTGAAAGAGGGTAGGTTTAGATTAGGTAAATGTAAGATATTCTTTACTATGGGGGTGGTGAGGCAGTGGAACAGGTTGCCCAGAGAAGCTGTGAATGCCCCATCCCTGGAAGTGTTCAAGGCCAGGCTGGATGGGGCTTTGAGCAACCTGGTCTAGTGGGAGGTGTCTTTGCTCATAGCAGGGGGGTTAAAACTAGATGATTTTTAAAGTCCCTTCCAACCCAAACTATTCTATCATTATATGATTGTTGAAGAACAGCAAAGCAGATTTTGTTAAATTATAAATTATTTCTTTTCTTGCCACCTTTCATGAAGTGTTCCTGTAATTACTGCTTAGTGATAATTGTTAAATGAAGTGGAAAACAAATGGTTTAACTACATTTCTAATTTTTTTACTACCTTAACGTTATTTAAGAAGCAAATTCATATATCAAGTGGACAAGGGGAAAAATAAAGTTGAAATACACCTGCTATGTGTCATACAGAGAGAACGATAGGACACCATTATATGTATATTTATATGAAACTGTGTGCAGAAGAAAATAAAAAGAGATTAATATGGCACCCTTAAATTAGTTCAGGGGGGGATTAAGAACTTACACATAAATTTTAACAGTTACCACATTTGATTGCTCACAGAATTTCTGAACACCTTGGTCACACATTGCTTTCTGTAGGACTGAATTCCACTCCAGTCCAAAGAGAAGAGAAGAGGTTGGAAGAGTCTCATGACCCGTAGGACTAGTTTCTAAATCTATGCCTAAATTTCTGTTGGCTTTTCAGAGACAGTGCTAAATGTCTCTGCAGGATTTCCTGGAAGCTTGTATTGATCTTTATATTGTAAAGTTTTGAGCTGTGTTATATAAAAGTGAATAGTGTCTTTGACTGTCATAGCAAAAACATTAGCTAGCTTGCACTTTTAAGTCCTGTTTCTGAAAAGCATATCCTTATCTTTGTGCATATAAGTAGCCTCGCTATAGTTAGGACTTTTCGTAGGTCTTAACACAGCGCAAGATTGGGAGGTGTGGAGTAAGTGATGAAATGGAAAGAAAGGGATAGGAATTCACGGTAGGAGTATGTTTTCCCTTTGATATTTACCAATTCAGTTTAAATTTTGGATTTGCTAGATTTTCTTGGAAAAGCACCTCAAAAAAAAATTACTTTTCCTAGCAATCATTCAACGTGTTGCTCACTTTTTCTAGGTGGATTATTTCAGGCACTTAGAGATTGATTTTGATGACTGTAGAATATTCACAACATCCACAAAAGAAAAGTGAGAAATACAGAAGCTCAAAAACTCTGAAAAAGAGTATGAAGGAACTTCAAAAGTTGAGTTAAAGTTACACAAATATCTTTAGTTCCAGTTCCTGTGCACTCCTGATTTTTGGCACTATAAACCTGCTATTTGTAAAACATCAGTTTTGGTGGATATCTATTACTGTACCACTACTCTGTGAAATAGTGTAGGTAGAATTATATAAACTTTTTTGATGTAAAATTATAAATGTATATAAGATAGTTTTAAGACTGATGATATTATTGAAAGACAAACATATTATTAATAATCTGAGTAGTAATAGCAAAGAAGGTTTTTCTTCTGTGAAGCTGCAGGTAGAATGTTTCAAATTTGTAATCAAATTTATTAAAAAATAAGGAAAATATACTTTTCTTACACTAGCAAAAACTTTAAGGCATACAGAAACTTAGAGAAAATGAAACACTGCTAAGGGTTATGAAATCTAGAAGGTGTAATTAAAATATTAAAGAATATAGGAAAAAAATATAGAACAAGTTACTGAGCAAACCAGCGTAATCTGAAGTCGACAATTTTAGCCTTTAACATGTGGAAACAAATGCAGACACTCACACACATGTACACACCCTTATCAAAATGTCAATGTTTGCACATTCTGCCAAAAGTCTTCAGAAATTAATTTTGTATGCAATAGTCAATTTATTTTGCATGAAAAGCACTTTTGACATCATTTTTGCAAAGGCATTAGATTGGATAAATGGATCAGTTAGCTATTCATCTAAAGGCACCAATATTTTTTTTTCTCTATAATCAATCCAAAAACCACAATAAATAATTGCCTTAGTGATTGTACCTTCAGCATAGAAATATACTAGTAAGCAGTGCAAGGTCCAGATCTCTGGTTCTGTAGCAAACTGACATAGCAGATATTGCATCCATGCATCTGAACTCTCCAGAAAGTGTCTGCATTCCAAGTATTGTACCAGGAGTTGTTTGATGGAGTTCTGGTAGCACGCAGTAAAACCATGCCAAGAACAGTGTTAATAGCTTAACAATATGGACAACAGTGAAACAGTGTTTGGGTCCACATCCTGGCAGTATTTAGTTTATTACTGCAAATGTAGCATTTTTTATAAGCCCCCACAACATTTAAGTCTTGTTTAAGCATAGCATCATTTACCAACCAATTTCTGGAGATTCTTGAAGAAAAACAAATACCCGGGAACAACAAATACCTGTGAAAATCCCCCAGTACTTTGTAGAGATATTTGTGAAATGCTCATTGGCTTCATGTCAAAATCATCCAGGAACCTCAACCTCCCTAAAATGAGAAGAAAGGCACTTTTATGCCACTTAACTGTATTGACTAAGCAAAAGAAAAATGAAGCACAAAGATAGGCATCAGACAGAGAGAAGATCTGAAGGCAGAATTAAGAGGAACCCCTTACCTTCAGAAAGGATTCAATGAATCAAGGGAATCAATTAATTGAGAAAAAAAAAATCCTAGATAGATTGACTTTTGGGTGCTCTGGGATCCAAAAGAACTGGCAACACTTTTCTCTTGCTTTCATAGCAGAAAATAATCTCAATTACTCTTTAATGACTAATTAAAAGTGATGGTGTTAGGATGTGGTGTTGGATGCATAGTGAAGATATTCTGGCAGAGTTCAATCCTGGGGCATATTTGTAGGTTTGTTTGTTTGTTTGTTTGTTTTTATATATAAAAGATCAGGGCAGAAGCGTGCACCTGACAATCTTCTTAATGTTGGAGATCTCATATTTGGTTGCAACCTTCAACAGTATGATCCAATTGTACTTTTATTTGTTGCCAATTTGCTCCTTTTGTTTTCCCAGCTCAAACACACCAAACAACAATAACAAATTATTAACAGTGTTTCGAAACAGGTTTAGGTTCTTCCAGATGTGAATTTGATGGTGCAGTTTTAGTGTAAATACCGATGCAGACGTTCTCCCCTCTGTGAGAGTCAATACTCATGCAGTCATGTCAGTGTCTACTCATTATACTGTGAGTAGATGCATGCAGCTCTGCTTGCTTTCTGAACAATTATGCAAGCAGATGGGTAAAACCCTAAGCTCAGGCTAAGGAAGGCTACTCAGAGGAAATATATGCCACGTTTCAGACTCAATATAACTCTAAAAATCCACACAGCTTTTGGACCGAAGCCAGCTCCAGTGCCACCAACTTGGAGTGCCAAAATAATCAGATCACATCTTCCTACCACTGCCAATGCAGACAAAGTCACTGAGAGTACAGGTACATCCTTCCAATACCAGGCTGAAGCCCAGAAGTGAACACAGGAGTATGCTTAACTGTGTATTATAGCACTTTTGTACTTATAGAACTTTTTCAGAAAAACATTGATGAGGTCTGGTTTTTGTTTGTTTGTTTCTGATTTTCTGTGCAATAGATTACGAAAGCATGGCGTATCTACCGCCATTTCACAACTTCTCTTCCAGTGCAGCACTCTATACTTGGCAAAAAATTCACTTTTCAAATATTTTTTTATTGCCTTAGAAAACAGGCTAAGACTTTTTCACTATCAGCTGTTTATTTGTAGTATTTTCTTTTGTTATGTATTACAGATGGAGCACATCAAGTGAAGAGATACAATGAAAAAAAAAACAAGCAAGAAAGAGACAAGGCAGACCTTCAGAGGCACTGCTTGATATTTAGACTGTGGAGAACAATCTATAAAGTCTCTAGTAGGATAAATTGCTAGTTTTTCCTAAGTACTGTGTACTGCCCTGAAATTGTTTCAGCACTTGCTGTAGATTATTAAATAATATTGTCCCATTATTAGATTCTGAATTACAGTCCATTAAAAATTAATTCACTTGCCTATAGCAAAGAAATCTAGTTATGGCATTGCACTGAATAAAGATTCTGACAGTAACTAATTAATTAAGAGTGAAACAACTTTCTCCAGTTACTGCTAAGAACTGATAAGCATTTAAGGATGACCACGTGGAAAAGACACTAATGCAATATTTCCTCATTCAAGAATTGGTTTGAATTTAGACAAATTTTTAGAGTTCTAAGTCCAAACTGTTATGCTTTGGTTAAAAAAATAAAATAAAATGACCTCCTTTTGTTAGGTCAGAACAGCAAATCAGGTGATTCCCAGAGTTAGAAGCAGTGTTCAAGAAAGATATTCTTTATTTTCTATCTATAGGTATGAATACCCTTTTAAGTGGCAGTAGAATATTCTGTGTATCTATTTATAATCTTAGAGAAGAATCCGCAGAAATAGTTTGAACATATAGTTCTATATGATGACCACAAATTGAAGGTTGTATCTTCAAAATTTGTTCTGCAGAAATCTGCTATGATTTATTCACTGATCATTTTTCTTTAGCCAAAAGATATTTGCTATTAGATATAAGAATAATATTTGAAGTTTAAGTCATGTTCCTTTATAAATGCAATTCAATTCCCTTTGTTGTTGCTGTTGTTCTTTTTTCAGTTTTGTCAGCTTTATTGTTAAAAACTAAAACTTCATGGATTCCCTAATTATGTGAAAAATATTCAGGGATGGCTTCCAGTGATCAATTCATACTTATTTGATTGGAATCCAGTTTCTGCCTGCAGCTCTTTAGGAAAAACATCCTGGTCAACTATACATTAAAAGATGACAATTAAGTAATTAGTGGCTTGTGCAGGACTGGAACGACAGTGGAACAGGTAGCCACTTTCAACAAGAAAATGTAGAGATTTCAAGATGACAGATTTTCAAACATTTTCATTTTATTATCTGACTTTTTTTTTTTTTTTTAATATTGGCTTGCAATTTTACAAGAATGGGTAATCAAATCCTCTTAAGGTCTTTCTGGGAAGTCATGAAGTTAATGGGAGACAGTGGTAAAAATTAGTCCATCTCTTCTAGAATGAAGCAATCATTAGCTTATAACCCCACAGTATAGGCAAAAATTACTGCAAAAGTAAAACAGGTGAAAAGGCTTTGAGTGAAAAACTGGGAACATGAAACAGTGAAGGAACTAGTAATAGGTATCTGATACATCAGACTAAAATTGCTTTCAACCCATGAAAATACAAAAACTTTCAAACTGGAATTAAAACTTGATTCCAGCTTGCAATCCAAAACTAATAATAGTAAGCAAATTAGAACAAGTAAAGTATAATAAGATGTTCAGCAATAAAATTTTTTTGATTAAAGATTAGAATCATACAATCATTTAGGTTGGAAAAAAAATCTCTAAGATCACCTAGTCCAAGAGTAGCTTTACAGCCACTCTTGCCCCAGCCTGTAGTGTTGCATGGTGTTGCTGTGCCCCAAGAGAGGGTCAGATTCCCATGGGAATCTGACAGCTTTAAATCTCAGATTAGTCAGTCACTCCTATTTCATGAGATCTTGGACAATCACCACTTCTTTCAATCTGTACAAAACACAAGTTAAAACAAATTTTGGAATCCTAGTTTCTGTATCTGTACTCTCAAACCATGACACATTTTCCAGATGTCGATGTGACTTCTTGAAATGAGACTTCTTTAATATCATATTGTCTTAATAAAAACTCTAGAAAATCTTCATACTTTTTTTTCAGATAAGAAGTGAGATTTCTGAAGTAACGTAAGGGTTCTGTTTCAGCCTATCAAAATTGCATTTTTATACTGCAAAACTGAGAATATGTTCTGTGTGCCTTGGGTTGGAAAGAAGGCATACAGGATATTTGCTTAAGTGAGTGAGATAGTGTTGGACTGCCTAGCTCATAAGTAGCTGCACTTAGTGCAGTCCTGACCCTGGTGGTTCATGCGATAAGTCCTTGGGGTGAATAATCTTCAGAACTACCTGCACAATTTGTTGTTTGCTGTAAGAACATCCAGGAAAGAATTAATGTTTATGCAATGTGAATGACGAAAACATTAGTATCCAGCTCTCGGAAATTCTTGACCTGGTGGTGTAGCCCTGTTTGTTTATACAGACCAGGCCTTCAGTGGACAAATATATACCATTTTTTTTCAGAAGATATTCTCATCCTAAGGCAAATAACTCAAAAATCCTTTTTTATAAGGTTAGACCAGCAAAACTACCCCGCTGAAGTCAAAATGAATTGTGATAATGAAGACCATCAGGGACAGAGCCCTGTTTTTACATTTAGTATCAAGTGTCTTTCTCAAATGCTGTCCCTCGATTGTGCACCCTCTGGCTCTAGGACAGGTCCACTTCACAATTATTTTCAAAGTCTTTATTTATTTATTTATTTGTTTGTTTGTTTATAACATTGCTTTGGCTTAGAAAACAACAACCAGCTCCAGTGTCATTGTTTTTGCAGTTATTACTGGACAATCACAAAGCAAATATTAATCATATTAATGACAGTGTACATCACTGAAATGTTAACCTTCAAAGCAATAACTCAGATTCTATGGATCATTTCAGTACAGACTTCTGAATTTGAAGTGACCTTTCCCTGTCTGAGAAAAATTGACACTGTCCCATTTAAGTCACAGTTTGTCAGCCCCAATGGTCATACACAATCAGTCAATGCAATTTGGACTGGCATCTACGAAGGCAGAAAAGAAAAAAGTCCCACAAGAGTTCAAAGAAAGCACACAGTATAATGAGAGTAGTGCAGGCAAAGACATAGCATCTTAAAGTGTAGCATACAGCTGAAGTGAAGATAATCTACACAAACACCAGGAGTTTGTTGGTGAAACTTTTAAGGTTTTTAAATGTGGTAAAGATAAAAAAAAAATTACCCCCATCTTTACTGGGACCTAGTTTGCTAATATGAAGATAGTGAGGCTGGAAATATGCTAAGCCATCTTTGAATACAATTTTTCACCCAGTTCAAGGAAAGGGAACAAACCAGAAGAAATCTTATGCCATTTTATATTGTCTGTGCTTTGTTTTCTTTTTTACTTTTTGTTGTTGTTGTTGTTGTTGTCTTAACTTTGGATTAGGGAATTAGGGACGGAGAGTATGATTATGTGTATGGCATTACTGAGATCCTGACAGTGTCATTGCTAAACCTGTTTCCTAGAAGCCACAAGAGAAATGTATCTCTGAATATCACTGGAGGTATATAATAAACCAATTTTTCACTTAGATACCCTTGTGTTCTTCCTAGTGTGTTTCCACGATATTAGCTGTACCACTAGGCAGTCTTAAATTGTCAGTTTGGGCTTGGGTTTTTGGGTATACTCCTGCAGAGCCTTGCACTGTTTCTCACAGAGAACAATGAGGAAAGCAAGAAGAACATTTTTTTGTATAGCTCCCATAGCTTTAGCTTTTCAGACATCTTGTGACTCACTGATGAAGAAAAGTAGTCATTTTTGCACATTACATTCTCAGCAAGAAATGTCTGAGCAAAGAACTTTGAACAATCAAAGAAAGGGAAGATAGTTAATCAAATCTGGGTTTGTTGTTTATCTCACACTTACATTATGTTTCCATTTACTTTGAACCTGATCATGATTTATATTGTATTTTCTCATGTAGAACATTTGGCCAGGGATAGGACTTCAGACAGAGTATTTTACGTTTGCAGATATAATCCATTTGAGTAGTGTGTGCTTTAAGATAAAAACTATCACTGTTTTGTTCTTCTTTCACACAATAAGTTTTTGAACTTACTCCATAATTATCATGGTTAATAATGACAGATATGTAAATAAAACTATGCTTCAAGTGGTCAGCATTAATAATTTTCAGTGAGAATATTAATGATATGGCTACAAAGATGATTTGGGATGGCAGTGAGGAGAGAGAAAAAAGAAAGGAGAGAATTTTAGAATTTAGAATTTTAACAAGTACTTTTATATCATTGTAGAATACAGTAAAATTTACAAAGGAAAAGAGGCAGCTGAGATGAATTTTCATTTCTTATTGCAGGATTTAAAAAAAGAAATAAATCGTGTTTTTAGTAACATAAATACAATTCACTATCTCTGTTCTCACCATTTGACCAGTTGAACCATTTTGATCTGTACTGTGCAAAAGCTTAAATTTCTAAGGTAAGTTCTAGAAAACTTCATCTCATGTCTTCAGGCAATTTTCTGCATTTCATGTATGAATTTCAGAGATGGGTGCATATGTGATGATCATTTGAAAGAAGAGAAGACAATGATACGGACTGTCTCTCTGTCATAGACAAAATACGTATTGCACCAGGAGGTGATAGATTGAGGCTACAGACCTCTAAGATCCTTTTTCATCCCTGGGAAATTATGAACATTGTGGTCAGACTTAACACAGTTCCATTTTTCAATTGCAGCTACTATTCACTTCAAATAAACTTTTCATTCTGATCTGGCTTAAAGTATCAGGTGAAGATACAAGTTCATTTGAAATTTTATCGTTTGGTTTTATAGATTACACTCTAGCAAGTAATTATTTTATAATATCATTATTTTATCAAATAATGTAATACCTTCCATTTATCCAAACATCTATCTCTGTCCAAGATCATATGACATGTTGAATCCTGTTGTCAGGAAAGGGTTAATTTGTGCTATCTTTTAACCATGCACTGCTTCTAGATTTTCTAAGAAAAAGTAGTATGTTGAGTTCATGGCATGAGTTGTCACACCAAAAACTTTCTCTCTGTTGATAAAAAAAGAAAACATTCCACCTAACCTATGAAGAAAAATAAAAGTATGAGAGCATGTAACCTATTGTTCTGACTTTTGAAAGGAAAAAAAAAAAAAGAGAGACGATGTGACCATTTGAAAAGTCAGTACTGTATATTGTTTTCAGACTTGATGAGTTTTTAAGCATTACAACTTTCCAGCACTGATGTTAGTGGTATTACAGTGTTGGTGATGCTCCTCCTTCACCCCTTTGACCTGAGTGTTTGCCATACTTCAAGGTTACCCTAGGAGATCAGGCTGAGCACCGCAGCCAGAGTTTGCCAGGCACTTATTTCCATGAAAGGGAAAATGTCTATCCTAGATCCCTTTATTTCATACCTAGCAGCAATCCAGGCGTTCACTTCAGAGTATGCTATACCATAAAAACCAAAGAATTTCATTACATCTTATGGTTGAACGGAAACTTAGGTCTTTTGTGCCTGTTCGTAGACATCGAGTGATAAGCAAGGGACTAGGTTTTTGTTGTTGTTATTGTTGTTTGTTTGTTTGCTTGCGTGTTTTGTCCTGAGACAACTATTTTCTGTGTAAGTTTGCTCAAAAATGTCTTGGGCTACCAATTGTTCTCATTAGAATCATAGAATCATAGAATTATTTAGTATGGAAAAGACCTCTAAGATCGTCTTGTCCAACTGCCAAGTCTACCACTAAACCATGTCCCCAAGCACCACACCTACATGTCTTTTGAATACCTCCAGGGATGGTGACTCAACTACTTCCCTGGGCAGCCCTTTCCAGTGCTTCACAACCCTTTCAGTGAAGAATTTTTTTCTAATATCCAACCTAAACTTCCCCTAGTGCAACTTGAGGCCATTTCCTCTTGTCTTCTCAGCACCTGGGAGAAGACCCCCATCTTGCTACAACCTCCTTTAAGGTAGTTGTATAAAGCAATAAGGTCTCCCCTGTGCCTCCTTTTCTCCAGGCTAAACAACCCCAGCTCCCTCTGCTGTTCCTCATAAGACTTGTTCTCCAGACCCCTCACCAGCTTCATTGCCCTTCTTTGGACACGCACCAGCACATCAATGTCCTTCTCGTAGTGAGGGGCCCAAAACTGAACACGGTATTTGAGGTGCAGCCTCATCAGAGCTGAATACAGGGGGACAATCGCTTCCCTAGTCCTGCTGGCCACACTATTTCTGATACAAGCCAGGATGCTGTTGGCCTTCTTGGCCACCTGAGCACGCTGCTGGCTCGTTGACCAATACTCCCAAGTCCCTTTCCACCAGGCACTTTCCAGCCACTCTTCTCCCAGCCTGTACCGTTGCATGGGGTTGTTGTGCCCCAAGTGCAGGACCCAGCACTTAGCCTTGTTGAATCTCATGCAGCTGGCCTCAGCCCATCACTCCAGCCTCTCCAGATCCCTCTGTAGAGACTTCGTACCCTCGAACAGACCAACACTCCCACCCAACTTGGTGTCATCTGCAAGCTTACTGAGGGTGCACTCAATCCCTATATCCAGATCATGGATAAAGATGCTAAAGAGACCTGGCCCCAGTACTGAGCCCTGGGGGACACCACTAGTGGCTGGCCTCCAACTGGATTTAACTCCATTCACCACAACTTTTTGTGCCTAGTCACCCAGCCAGTTTTTAGCTCAGTGAAGCACACACCCATCCAAGCCA
>VXAL01002527.1:0-72500 GCA_013399475.1 Chauna torquata
TGGTAATTGTTGGAGAACAACTTCCTCAATTACTTTTGTATTATGCATAAACTAGGACTTTGTGCTGAAAAATTCTCATGATATTTGTGGTGACACGTAATAGTATTCCTACTTTCAAGCCTGCATTTACATCTCTAATGAAGATTTCAGGGGAACAGTATCTGTTTGCCACCTCCTCTGCTGCTCCAGAGCAGTCTTGTCTTCAGCTGAACCTCGAAACTGCTTTATAAGGAATCAGTATTTATGCCAGTAAATTCAGTGAGACTGAATAAATCATTGGCCTCATGGTTTTGACTCGTTACTTGGGTTCCCTTAGATTTATAGTTGTTGGGTATTTGTGTGTCGATAATGTAGTCTGCCTTGGCTTCCAAGTGACTGTGCACTGTATTTTGTTTGGAGACAGAGAGGCAAACCCAGGATTTTCTATCCTTCTTCACTCCCCAGGATCTTTGCTCAGGAAAAAATGTGCCATAAAAATAATGGTCCTGTCTATCATGTCTCATGGCATCCAAAGGTTAACGTACTTGAGGTTAACGTTACTGCTCAAGTTTTCACCTAAAACAGATGGGCTGATACTGTAAAGCTAGACAGAAGTCTAAGCTGGCTTTTTGCAGCACAGAGGTACCAAGCACCTTTTTCTTCTGGTTTGTACCACTGTGAAAAATGAATATTTAAAGGTGAAGATAATGATGCATTAAAACCACTCTGATGCAGGCTACTTAGGGCACCTGCAATAAATCTGCCTATTGAGTGACCAAAGAAAATTCAAAGAGAAATAGAGCTGCTGGAGCACTATGTTATCGCGTTATCTGTTGTGATAATTATTGTTTCTTGTGTTAGTCTTTGTTGATACAACTTGGGCAGTCATGCATTTTATATAATAATGAAATAGATTTTCAGTGGGAGGTGAAATTATCCATCAGAGCCCCCTTACGTGTCCTTTAAAATCTCAGCTATGAAAATAACTGGCCAGGTCTGTAGTTAGCCTTTCCTCAGGTAGACGCATACAGACATGCCACAGATGCTCTGCTGTAAACTGTAATGCCACATTTGCATTCCTCGGGGGTGACACCAACACCATGTGAGGGGAAAGGAAAGAGTCCAGCATTTCAGCCCCAAAGAATAATCCAGTAGTTGTCAATCAGAACATTCAAGAAGTAATTCAGGCACAAAGAATGGCCTGAAAATCACAGGCCACTGTTTCATTTGTTTAAATAACATCCTTTCTCTCTGCTAGGTAGGAAGCTGCAGGCAGGGAACAGGCCATTAACTCATGGTGTGGCTCTACAGACGTGGATGCTTGCGTGTGTGTGTGCGTGCGTGTGTGTTAGCATCCTGCTAATATCACCCTGACTTCCAGGCTGCTGACTGGAGGATGTATACCCACTTTATAGTCCCTCCTAATACCTAAATGGATTTCAGAACAGCCAGATCCACAGATTACCTGGGAGACCCAGCAAGCAGCAGCGGGAAAGTTGTAGGAGCAAAGAGTTGGTTAGGCGAATCAGAGGGATGTGGAGCAGAGAGAGGAAGGGATCTAATCAGCTTTCCTCCAGGGGATTAGCTATGGCTCAGAAGCTCCCTGTACGTGCAAAAAACACCATGGGGAGGTGAGGGGAACAAGATTTACTTAAGGTGTGCTTGGGAGGGCAATAGTGGTCTTCACCTGATGTCATCCCAAGAGTCTATCTGACGCAGAGGACAGCACTGATTTCGGGTAGTGTTTCATGAACTCACAAAAGTTACTAGGAGAGCAGTATTTTTTAATAAGATTTTCTCATTAACATTCCAACAGAGAATCTTTATTTTAGTGAAAGTTTAATTTAATTATAAATGCAAACCAATGTTCTAAAAAAGCCTATTTACATTGCAGGGATTTACTGTGCAATCAGCTCTTATACAGGCCAAATACTTAATGGGCTGTTTCTTCCTGCTTGTTCTGCTATTGTGTTACACCTACATTTATAGGATATAAATAATATGTATCATATTGAAAATTAAAGATCATAGAAGAGACTCTAGGCTGGCTGCCATATCAAAGTACTTTTTATTAGAATAGTCATTAATTAGAATATAGCAAAGCTTTACTTGGCTCCTTTTTCTATACAGTTAATGTCATCTGCAGCATCAAAAATAAACTAAGAGAAAACTGGTGAATATGAAAGGAAGACAAACTAGCAATTGACAACTTTGTCATTAAAGAAGAAAAAAGAACAGTGAAAATCTAAAAGGAACCTTGAAATTCTACATTTCTGGGGGGTGGAAAGGGGTTTGCAATAAAAACCATGCCTCATATCTTTTCCACTTTCAAATTCTCTGAATATACTTTGTGTTTCATTCTCATTCCTTGAGGTAGGCAGCTCCTGAAAAGAGCTTTGACCTTGCCAACAGAAACATCAGCAGAACAAACTACCTTATTTACTTTATCCCTTTCACAGAATTTTCTTTTTCTATAAAAGTCTATTGATATCACACCTTTTTTGCTTCTGTGCAACAGGATTATCTTTTGTCTATGATTTATTTTGCCATTAAGAGCTGAAAAGATCAGTTGATCATAAGAGGATGAGGCTATAACATCTCTCAGCACTTTTGAAACTCTAAGTCATCATTTTTCAAATCAGTGAATCAAGGCAGTACAAGCTGTTTGGACCACTAGTGACATCTAGGCATTCATACTTTTCTTAGTCTAAAAGCACTGTAAGAATTGTGTTTTTAGAAACTGAATTAGCAGTAATTTAATATTTCTAGCTGTGAACCTATGGCAAAGGCTTGTATAATAATCAGAGACATAAGTTAGAGATGTCCATTCTTATGCTTTTCATATTGTTAAATCTAATAGCTGCAACCTTAGAAACGTACATATATTTTGGTACTACTAGCAATTCTTTGGAGATTTAATGAAAAATCTGGAGGAGCATTGCTGATTTTTAGCACAGTCTAGTAAGTTAAAGCCATTACAGATGTTTATAAAGCTATTCCTCTAATTCACACCTGTAGGAGAATGGATAATTTATTGTAAATAATTCTGTTAAGCCACATAGAACATAGTGGCATTTTCAGGTTATAAGGATGCTACTGAAAATATCAATTGCTTTGGCCCAAAGGATGGGGCTGAGATGAGCTCTGGACCCATTGGCGGGGTTGGGGAGCCCCAGGTGGGGCCACTCAGGGCTGTTAAGGCTCATTAGGGCCCCTGGGGGCAGGTCTGTAATCAGGATGCCAACACAATATGAAAGTGCGGACAGCTGGGAGATACCTCTCAAAAACGAGCTTCTGACCTGATCAGAAATGCTAACAGTGATGCAGAAAGTGCCTGAGAAAAGCAAGGAGGAAAAAAAAAAAAAAGAAAAGAAAACCAAGGTTCTTCATCCATAAGGGTGTTAGTGTGTAAGACTGTGAATCTGTGGTGTGCTCTGATCTAAGCTGTCACGTTGATGCACATGGTGATATAATGGGGTAAGACCTTCCTTGTGTTAAACCCTGTGGTTCACTGTCCCCCATCTCTGTCCCAGTAAATCCTCCTTTGCCCTGTGTTCGAAGGCCAGAGGCCCTTGGTGAGAGAGGAGATAGAAACTTAGTTCTTTATGCTTCCTGAACTAGTCTGCTAGGTAGCTGGAAAGGCATTCAATTTCTAGGACTGTCAAACAAGCAATTTTTGTGAGTACTAAATTAACTGAAAAAAATGGACCTATAAAGGGTTCATAAGACATTGCTGAAACACTGGGATTCTCTCCTAATGCATATATGTTCAGGGAAACTAACCATAGAGATACAAATTTCAATACTTATTGGTTCATTCAGCAAGTGTTGGTTCATACATAATGCAAGAGAGTTCCTAATTGTCTTTATATCCAATGCTTTGTTTGCAAAATGCTTGGTATTTGCAGTACAGATGACCTTTGCGTCCCGTTATTTCATTTGCAATACCTTGTACGTTAACTGCAAAACACCGCGTACCATCCAAAGGTCAATTACTGTGTTTTTACTGCTTGGTTACTATACTTATATACCAAAGGGGGGAAACATATGAATTTTTACAGAGGCTAGATATTGTTGTTGAAGAGAGGCACGTTTCTTATGGAATATGTGAAAAGACAGCTGAAGATATCTGAATTTGTAACTACACTTGTGGGGGGTGAAAGGTGAACTTACTCTTACCCTGACATCACCTTGGGTTAACAAATAACCTTTTGGCAAAAAGAATTAAAAGATTTCTGCTGTTTCTTCTATAAGAATATCCTAGGATATAATTTAGTTTAAGAAAATTTAAAAGTAAAATGTAAACCACAAATATGTGAACTGATTGCGAATATTTATTAACTAAATAATTTAATAATAAAGAAAATGCCTACTTGATTAATTGTTACAGAGTAAAAATTACAATAAAACTGTCTTGATCAGTGCTTTGCAGAAGCACCATTACTGTCTGTGCAGTTGTTTAACAAGGATTTAATTGGAAAGATAAGTGAATGCACATTTAAAAGTATTGTTAATTTGCTTTATAATCACCCCATCCTTCACAGTATTGACAGCACCAGGCACAAACCCCTTTCTCTTTTACAAGTATTATTTTCCATATGTGCACAATAAATCCTGAAGCAGTAATTGGAAATTTTATGGATTTCAGCATACCTAGTGTTTTGAGTTTATAGGTGCCATATCCCCTCTCTAAAGGTAGCTCATAGGTGGCATTGGAAGAAAAATCATTGCCTTTTTATTACCCATGGGCTGTTTTGGAGGGTTGTTTTTTTCCTAAGGAGTATCTAATTCCTATTTACTTTTCCTTTCCATTTGAAATATCAACAAAATCCTCATTGCAACATTATTTTTGATTTAATAAACAACAGCCGTCAAAACCAGTAATCTTCAATATGCTTATATTCCATCTGTACTTATATTTATTGTTCTAAAATGGCTTGGATTAATCTAATTGACAAGTAAAAGCCCAGACCATATGAGCAGCGAAGGATGATACCTTTAACCAGCAGGATTCTTCAACTGTACTGACATGTTCTTTATCAATGAACTATGAGAAAAGAGGAACAAAATCTTGGTTTTTTTTTTTTTTTTTTTTTTTANCTGATTATATGAGCTTGCTGGCACCATATGTCTGAGCCTGGGCTATCAGGAACCGGGGCGTTTTCCCGGCTGGCTGTGCCTCCGGACTGAAGCTGCCTTTGAAACGAACCTGCTAGGTCAGCACAAATAGGCTGGGTGGTTTTGAAGTGAGCATTTGGAAGGAGGAATGAGGGTGTGGGGGGGAAACAGTGGCAAGGAGAAGAAACAGCTTAATTCTTTCTATTATCAATATTTTAAAGAAATAAACCCCCCATTCAGAAATACCCAAATGTTCCCACTGACCCAGCACATCCACTTCAAAGGCAGCCAGCAGCTCTAGCCCCGTGGTTAGCAAAGGCTCTGTGGACAGAGGAGGGCAGGTCTGCTGTCAGCTGCCAGCTTCCAGAGAGCAGCTACAAACACGAAGGTCCAACAGGATCGTTGTGTGCTTTATTTTTAATGTTACAGCAAGGATAATTTTCCTTGTTTGCATGTCCTTAATTTCTTGTGTGCTTGCATTAGTGTGATTTCCCATTGTATCCTGCCATCTCAAGCATTTTTAGAAGTTTTGGGAGGTTATTGATTGCATTTTTCAGACATACGTGAGCATGCCTAGAAATATGTGAATGTGTCTTGGTTAGAACCTAACCTCAAAGCCACCCTCTGCCTTGGTGACATTCTGCTTTTGCCAGTCTGTGTGATCACGTATGGCCCAGGCAGCGAAGCCTTCCTCGCTTCCGCAAGCAGTTATTGTTGTAACCATGCTTAGTGTGAAGCCAGCAGAGTGGTCTGAAGTTCACATCGGAAATATCAGGCTCAAACTGGGTTACTTGCTAGCTGAGAACCAAAATGTCTTGAAAGCCTTGAGTCAAAAATAGGTTTTTCTTTCTTTTTCACACTTCCCAGGCAAGCACAGAAAATAAAATGGACTGAAGCAATTTTCAGAAATAATTATAAAACAGCTTGTTTCTGGGTTAAGACCTGCATATGCCAAGCTGTAGCCAAGAATTTTTATATATNCAGTAGTTGGGGAATCAATTAATACGCGCATGTTACTGGTGCGGGCTCTTTCCTTTTCCCTATGTGCATGAATGTCTATTTTAAGATACAGAACATTTTTTGTTTTCAAAAGAAGGTGTGGTTTCCACATCTTACTATTCTCTTTCCAGAGGAGTGGGGGGGGTGGGGAAAAAAAAAATAGCTATAGTACCCAAACATTAATTTGTAAATATGAGCCTGGTGATGTAACCTGATGGGAACCCTAATTTTTGCAACCAATGCTTTGCATTCTGTTGTTAATATCGTGCATCATATATTGGAAAAAAAAAAAAGAGCTAGAATGTTGTTTTTCCAATATAATTTTTGTTCTCAATGTGTAAAATAAATAAACAAAATCAGAATTGAAAGTCTTAGTTTCTCAATCTGTAGCCCTAAACACAGCACAGTTTCCCCTACCAATGGTATTGTCATGTGCTTTCTTTTCAACAGTGTGATGAGTAAGCCGGTAGAATAGGGGCACAAGAGGCAGTAAACTAGGTTAGTGTGGTCAGCCACAAACATACCATGGATTTTATGGCATGTATTGTATGATCAAGCATTTAAGACGCCTTTTATTTCTTTTCTAACCTCAGCACTGTTTGCATTAGAATAGCTTTTTGCTTTGTAATACTTCAAGAAGCTGAAGAACTTCTTGATAACCCCTTGAGAAGTGTCATTTAGGCACTGAGAAGGACTGTAGTGTTGCACACTGTAGCAAGAGATTCCTTTTTTGGGGAATGTTCATAGTTGTCATGGGTGACTTTTTGTTTGTGTTTGTTGTTCTGATAGTAATGCTATAGGAAATACCATTACATAGAGCTTCACAATAAGAAGGAAAACAAGTAACTTATCAAGTCATTTGTTAAAATTTATAACAGAAAAAACTACCAACTGCATGATTTCTAGGATAGTGGAACAATCACCAGAAGCTGAGAGTTGCCAGGCATATTTAAACATAAACTAAACCAAGTGCCAAAAGTATCTCAAAGGGGATGGATGTCCTGGAGAACTCAACTTCATAGCTCCTAATTAAAGTTGGTCATGATCAATGTCTTACAAGATCATGGTATGGCCTAATATTTGGGGTATTTTTCTCCCCTGTGGTCATTATCTGTAATTCTGTGGTTTGTATGTAATACTAGCTGACAAATACTAACTTGCAATAGGGTCTGCAACAAAAAGGGCAGTGCTGAATGTGAGTGTACGTTACATAATGATCTGCAGGGTGGCATGGGGTGAGAAGTTACCACACCACAGAACTAGGCTTTGTCACGGTATTTGTGGTCTCCTGTGTGCTGAGAATGGGTAAAACCATAAATACTGTGGTAGACACAACTGTTGTAAGTAGTGGGTGATTTTGGGGAGGGAGGACAGGGGGACACTTTGGTAATGCAATTCACTGATGAACTCCATTACTTACTCTACTGAGAGATAAGAGTGCTGACAACAACACTGAGGGCTAATCTGGAAAACTTTCAAAAGAAAAAAAATCTAGGAAGAAAAACAAAAAGGAGAAAATCCAGTCTCTCTTCTGCAATCCTTGGAAACTTTTGCTTTTAAGAGGAAACCTATACTCTTTTATTGACCATCTCACTTATGGATACAATCTTTCTTAGAAATAAATTCCTGGTAAAAAATAAATTAGTTTTCTTAAGAAATTCTCAAATCACCTTTGTCGTCATTTTATATGAATTTAAAATGGAACATTCCTGTATTAAATATATATGTATATATACATTATTGTGTGGAATTTCTGAAATTTTTGCAACAGCAAATTATCATTGTTCTGGAAAGCATCTTCCCTCAATACATTCTTTGGACATCTTGGTCTTGATTCAGTTACCTAATCATTGGTATTTAGTGCCATTTGAGAGGATCCTGAGCATCAGGCTGACCCTCGCAGGTCTGGCACTGGATGTACAGGATAGTTGTGCCCTTGGAGATTAATTGCTAGAAGCCAGGTAAGATGTCTTAGAGCATTTAAAAAACATTAGATTCCTAAATTTAGACAAATGAATCAAGTCTTTTTGACTACACCGTTGGCTCTTTCCCTGGGAAAAAGAAAAATAAAGTAAAAAAAAACAAAAAACAAAAAACCATCATCTATACGCATATTAAAAATATTATGTATATTCAGTGGGCAAAACAAGTTTGTTTTTCTGTGGGTTTTTTGGGTTTGTTTGTTTTTTTTTAGATGAGCTTTTAGAAATCCTGGTGTAGAAAAAGTGTACCCAGCTGTTCTGTANTCAATCTGTAGCCCTAAACACAGCACAGTTTCCCCTACCAATGGTATTGTCATGTGCTTTCTTTTCAACAGTGTGATGAGTAAGCCGGTAGAATAGGGGCACAAGAGGCAGTAAACTAGGTTAGTGTGGTCAGCCACAAACATACCATGGATTTTATGGCATGTATTGTATGATCAAGCATTTAAGACGCCTTTTATTTCTTTTCTAACCTCAGCACTGTTTGCATTAGAATAGCTTTTTGCTTTGTAATACTTCAAGAAGCTGAAGAACTTCTTGATAACCCCTTGAGAAGTGTCATTTAGGCACTGAGAAGGACTGTAGTGTTGCACACTGTAGCAAGAGATTCCTTTTTTGGGGAATGTTCATAGTTGTCATGGGTGACTTTTTGTTTGTGTTTGTTGTTCTGATAGTAATGCTATAGGAAATACCATTACATAGAGCTTCACAATAAGAAGGAAAACAAGTAACTTATCAAGTCATTTGTTAAAATTTATAACAGAAAAAACTACCAACTGCATGATTTCTAGGATAGTGGAACAATCACCAGAAGCTGAGAGTTGCCAGGCATATTTAAACATAAACTAAACCAAGTGCCAAAAGTATCTCAAAGGGGATGGATGTCCTGGAGAACTCAACTTCATAGCTCCTAATTAAAGTTGGTCATGATCAATGTCTTACAAGATCATGGTATGGCCTAATATTTGGGGTATTTTTCTCCCCTGTGGTCATTATCTGTAATTCTGTGGTTTGTATGTAATACTAGCTGACAAATACTAACTTGCAATAGGGTCTGCAACAAAAAGGGCAGTGCTGAATGTGAGTGTACGTTACATAATGATCTGCAGGGTGGCATGGGGTGAGAAGTTACCACACCACAGAACTAGGCTTTGTCACGGTATTTGTGGTCTCCTGTGTGCTGAGAATGGGTAAAACCATAAATACTGTGGTAGACACAACTGTTGTAAGTAGTGGGTGATTTTGGGGAGGGAGGACAGGGGGACACTTTGGTAATGCAATTCACTGATGAACTCCATTACTTACTCTACTGAGAGATAAGAGTGCTGACAACAACACTGAGGGCTAATCTGGAAAACTTTCAAAAGAAAAAAAATCTAGGAAGAAAAACAAAAAGGAGAAAATCCAGTCTCTCTTCTGCAATCCTTGGAAACTTTTGCTTTTAAGAGGAAACCTATACTCTTTTATTGACCATCTCACTTATGGATACAATCTTTCTTAGAAATAAATTCCTGGTAAAAAATAAATTAGTTTTCTTAAGAAATTCTCAAATCACCTTTGTCGTCATTTTATATGAATTTAAAATGGAACATTCCTGTATTAAATATATATGTATATATACATTATTGTGTGGAATTTCTGAAATTTTTGCAACAGCAAATTATCATTGTTCTGGAAAGCATCTTCCCTCAATACATTCTTTGGACATCTTGGTCTTGATTCAGTTACCTAATCATTGGTATTTAGTGCCATTTGAGAGGATCCTGAGCATCAGGCTGACCCTCGCAGGTCTGGCACTGGATGTACAGGATAGTTGTGCCCTTGGAGATTAATTGCTAGAAGCCAGATAAGATGTCTTAGAGCATTTAAAAAACATTAGATTCCTAAATTTAGACAAATGAATCAAGTCTTTTTGACTACACCGTTGGCTCTTTCCCTGGGAAAAAGAAAAATAAAGTAAAAAAAACCAAAAAACAAAAAACCATCATCTATACGCATATTAAAAATATTATGTATATTCAGTGGGCAAAACAAGTTTGTTTTTCTGTGGGTTTTTTGGGTTTGTTTGTTTTTTTTTAGATGAGCTTTTAGAAATCCTGGTGTAGAAAAAGTGTACCCAGCTGTTCTGTAAATATACTTACTACATATATTTAAAAAAAAAAGTCATTCTTTTTTCCTTCTCTCCAAAGCCATATTTTTTCACTTTAGACTTATTATTGTAAGGATTATTAAATATATTAATTTAAACACTTAGAGAGGTAGTCACACTGTATTTTAATTTCAAAGTTATGCATGGTACCAGAGTCTTGAAAGTGAGAACGTAGCATAGCTCTCACTTGAGTTTTCAGCTCTCATCTGAATGTTAACACTATTCAGTCTGCAGCGTGTCTGTTGTCAGTAAAAGTAACAAGGATTGTTCAGATCTCTTGAGATCAAAGGTTTTGTTTCACAACTCTACTGTAATAATCCAAGCCCAATCAAAACCCTTGGCGTGGACAAACACCTCAGGGTGAGTTGAGAATGATGCCTTTCAAAATCCACCTATGGATCTGTGGTTCTAATTTCAGTGCATTATCTCTTCTTTGTATTATTTCTGTTATTATTAATACAACATAACTGTAGTAAAACTTCAGTATAATCAAGATATGGAGTGTTGAATATAATGGGACAAATATTTTATGTTTTTGCCCTCCTAATTCACAAGCAGTGGCCAAGATGCAGCCAAATCTGCTAGTTTACAATCCTTTTCTTTTCCCTATTACCAGCCAGCATAACATGGGAGATCTGGCTCATCCATGAGTTGCAGCCTGGGCTGACGTTGAGACGCATATGGGCAGGAGATATTTTGGGGTGATAGTTAGGCCAAAATCCTGGTATAAACCTCAACAGACTGAGCATTCCTCACCTCTCGTAAGCTGAGTAAAAATCATAGTAAAAGGCATCTCTAACCTGAAGCCAGTTTTAAATTGATGCAACTGAACTTTGGCCACAACTGGGTTCATCGCATTTTTAAAATCCCACAAGCTGTAAAGCCTGGTTTGGGTGGACTGTTAGAAGGTGATAAAACTCTCTTGAAAGAGAAAAAGATAGTGCTATTGCTGGATTTTTACTTATTGTAATATACCAGAGATATCTCTTTTTTTTTTTTTTCCTGTGTAATCAGATAATTAAAAAAAAATAAAATAAAACAACAACAACAAGCACAGGGATTTTCAAAACACATTTCTATCAACCAACATTATGTGCTTATGATACAGAAGATTGACAATGACTTAATTAAGTAGATAGCAGCAGTGAAGAGAAGATAGATGTGAGGAGGAGGAGATTGCTTGTTCTTGGTGGAACTTTCTCTACTTGGTGTCAGATGCCTTTCTAGAGACAGAACATCGATGCAAAGAGAAAAAGGAAAGTGCAGGAGAAAACTGGCTGGAAGATTATATCACTTTGGTGCTAAAAGCTGGTTCTTACTGTAAGAAAAGCTAGATGCTCACTAACTTTTCTTGAAGGATGATGATATCAGCTTTAGGAGAAAGGATAACTAGTTTCAAAATAACTTGTAGCCATTGCTCAGAAAAATAATACAGTACGGCATCTGAATAACATGAGGCAAAGCTGCATGATTCCTGACTTCAGATCTGTATGGGAGGAAGAGGAGGGAACTGACCGTAGAAAAAACAACTTGCTTGGGAGGGCAAAGCAGGGATGTGAAACTCTGCATGAGGACATCTGGGTTAAAAAGTGATAAGAAACAGACACCCGAAATAGCTGACAGAGCAATACCAAGGGCTGGTGGTATCATCAGCTGTCCAGCTGAATCTGGAGAAAGAAACTCTTACTTTTTTTTTTTTTTCCCCCATGTTTAATGATTTGCACAAATGAAGATGCTAAAGCAACTTAGAGATATGTATTTTTGAATCAGAACCACATGATAAAGCATCCAAACAATGCAAATAATTGCAGACTGATGTATCCGAGTTTCTAAAATAAATAAATAAATAAAAAAATAAATAATTTAGCTTTACACATGGGCAATCCTTGCTAAAAATTGCAAATCAGAACTCTTCTGTTTGAATGTATTTTATTTTGTTAATGGATTCACTAATATGAAAGGCATCTAATTGTATAATGTATTATTAGTCATTTTCTTTGGCATCCTATTAACTTTAAATAATTCTAATATTTAACATTTTATAACATGCACAACAAAGTTCTTCTATCTCCAGCAGAGGAAAAACATGCATTAATAATAAATTTTTCATAACTCTTTCTACTGTGTATGTTGTGATACATATTTGAGCAGAAATATTGGAAATTGAAGCATAAAATAACAAATCATGTTAGATGGCATTTTAAAAAAATACATTGTGATATACTGTGGTCCTGTAAATACAAGAGCTAGATTATAATTCAGTGCAATTAACTTATTTTAGAACTGAGTAACATATAAAGTGTGATAGGATATAACTAAGTACGTCTGCTAAACGTCTCTTCAGCAATAGCTGAACTGGAGTGTATAAAATGGTGATTAATGTCTACTAATGGAAGTGGTCTCCACCACAAGTTGTGAGCATTTGTGGTTGTGGCTGAGTATAATAACCACGCGCAGAATCGCTGATAATCCCTAGCAAATCCCAAAGTTTTCCTGGGCTCGAAATAAGATGACAGGTCACATTAGACATTTTCTCCTTATGGTGCTTTTTCTTTTGTTTTAGTAGGTCAGATCTTGTTCCTGTGTACTGTAGAAGTACTATGGGAATGAGCAATGTCTAAGCTGCTTAACAAATGCACACTTTCCCCACACCAATCTGTTTTCTGGGGACAGCCTGGCTAGTGCTATACAGCATCCTCTCAGTTGGGTGCTGTTAATGTTAATAAAATGCACTTAGCACTTAACATCTCGAGATCTCAAAAGAGCTTGCAGAGCAGCATCATTATCTTTACATTATGGGTAAGGAAAATGAAGGATAGGGAGAGTAAAAGATTTGCCCAAGTTTCCATGGTAAATCAGTGACAGAGCCAGGAGCAGAGCCAAAATCTGTTGATTTATAGTCAGTCTCCTATGCAGAGCGCTGTGCCATTTCACCAAACTCCATTTGCCAAGTCCCTGCTGCATACAAAGACCGCAGATAAGGCTGCAGTCACCCTCTGAAATGTGGATTTGGGGCTCAGAATAACGCAAAGCCAAGTTAGACCTTCAAATGTGGGTCTCCCCTGTGATGCATCTCCAAGAGCAGGGCCACCTGTGCGGCGGACAGTGGTGCGAGGACCTATGAATGAGCCGCTTTAAATTCCTCCGCTCTGGGGCTACAGAGGAAAGGGACCCAGTCCTTGAGGATCTGCAAGGAGGTTTTACATGTGAATGTGGTCGTGGGGAGGCATCTCCATGGGTTGCGTTTTGCATGACTAAGCCTGGTGGAGCTGTGTATTTGCACTGAGTATTTTGTAGCTGCTTTTGAAACAAATACTCAGAGATAATATATGAGAAGATAAGTATATTGGAGGGCTAGTGCTAACATCTCCGAGATACCAAAATATTACTAGCTATTTTTGGTAAGTAGGAAAATGAGGAGCAGAGTGGCTGAGTAACATGCCTAAGGAAGTTTGTGACGATTCAGGAATACAAACCAAATCTCCTTGTTTGAAATCCCTTGCCCTAGCCCCAGGATCATCCTCTTTACAGCTCCCTTAGGAGGCACAATATGGACCAAAAGCTACAAGGAATGGTCTGTCTTTCTGCCACTGTGGATCATGGGTCAAGCAGACAGCCAAAGGGTGGTTGTAGTCAAAGTGCTCAGCCCTTTAGGTAGGCATCCATCCCAGCAGGAGGGAAATACCTTCAGTTCTCCCTTTGCAGTTTTCTGCCTCTGTTTGCAGCAATTGTATCAGCTGTAATGGTAACATCGGTGATTACTTTCTTGGGTGTGTTTGCATGTTTATACCTGTATTTCAAGAGATTGCCCTTGATGAGCAAAGGCACATAGTAAACTGGGAAACAAGGAATTATTTATTTTAGACTAATGGAAAAATGTAATGCCTCCCAACCCTTTGATTGCCTTTCTGGGACTCCTGCAGGGCCACATCCTGCCTGCTGAGCAGCTCTTACTCAGCTGGAGACCTCTCGGCTTCAGATTGACCATAATCCCAGCCACTGAGTTACTGTGAGCAAGGGATATTTTCCCAGTGCTGAGCCTCCATGCATGCCCACACCACTCAGACCTCATGCTACAGGCAGCATTTATCCTTAGCATTTGTTCTTCTGCTGGCTAACCACTTCTATCTCCATCCAGTCCCATCTCGGCCAAGTCTGAATGTATTGAGATGCTTCCTGCAGTCCACCTACTCCAGTTCACTGCAAAGATTAAGGCATCGACTTACTTCCTTCCCACTGTTGGACTCAGAATATGAGGTTCTGCCAGCAGAAGATAGGGCCATGTAATGCCTTGATTTAATATTAAAAAAAAGTATAGTCAATCGCTGTATGTTCTCTAGCAGACTTTCTGGTTGCAGTCTCAGTGTGTGTCTGAACTCAGCTTGGCTGTTCACAACTCCACAAATATATGCATGTATCTACATGTAGCTTACTATTTTTTTTTTTTTTTTTCGCCCACCCTGTGTCTGAAGAGGCCCTAAAAATCCAAGCTATTCTTTCTCTCTCATCCTGGTAAGTGATATCAGAAAGATTTGGAAGAACTTCAGGTTTGCATTGAAGCTTGTACTGCTATGTAATTTTCTGAATCTGTGCTGCTGAAAGTGAAGAATTCAGGTCAGGCTTTGTATAAAAAAGCTAATATAAGATGGACAACTTTATTTTACATCCCTGTGCATTCAAAAGTCCCAGTTGGAAAAGAAAGCAAGATAGCAAGAAACACAAACATGTGTTGGATTATTTCTTGTTAAGCAAATGTAGTACTGTGAAAGATTGACAGCACGGGAAACTGGAGTCCTCCATTTATCCACACTTCATTTCTATCCATTTATCCACACTTCATTTCTAATATCTGGCTTCAACAGCAGATTGTAACCATAGAAAAGCTATAGACTCTGGGTGAAATGGCACTCCCTTTTGGATCCAGTTTTATAAAAGAAAACAATTATTCACAGAATGCATGTCTTTATTCTTTATTGCACATTTCAAAGTCTCCATGAATACTCATTTGCATGTGACAGCTAATGCTGCATCTTGTATTGGCCAGTAAGAGGCATGATTGCACTAAATTGGAAGCAGCAGGCACAGGTTTTCTTTTAAGAATGGGGGTGGGGGTAGCCATCCTCTCGTACTGTTCTCAAGTCTTCAGTCAACACGGTTTTAGAACAGTTGCAAGTCTAGTTACTGGGATAATAAATCCCAAATTAACTGAATATGGAGATTTCACTTCCATTAGGTTACACTCTGTAAATTGACATACCCTTCACTTTATCTTTTGTTAACAACTCCAACTTTTAAAGCAATTGAGAAGTGGAGAATTGAAAATACTAAACTTGTACTTCTGGACTGAAAAATGAGGACAGTAACATTCCCCAAAATGATATTATTATTTCTTTTTCCCCCCTCTCTCTTGTGATAAACCCAAATAAATCCATACACTCACCCTGCATAATTTTTCCCAATGATCGTGTTATCTGAATGACATACAGGATAGCAGAATCCCAGCAAAGCAGAAAGGCTGTTGCCAGCAATGCTTACAATAAAATCAATGTACGCAGCAGCAGCAGAAAATATTTATTTGGTAACACGTTCCTATTCCCTTTTGAAATGCATGCAGTTTAGACTCAGAAGCACTGGAAGATATCGAGATAAATATTTCTATGGTTTCTGTGTAATCCGTTTGAAAATTTTCTGGAGTATAATGGGGACAAAAGCAGCTCCTTGAGAACTACCCGAAACTCACTCTTTTCTTAAATGTAATCTCCCAGCAAAATAAGAGAGAATAAGAACTGGCTGCTCATATCAGTGAGCAGATTAACAAAAACACCTTGAAGAGGTTTACTATAGAAAACAATATACAACAATCATTCATTTCCAAAAACTTAAAATTGAAAGCTGCTTTTTTTTTTTCTATTTCCCGACAGCTACATGGCTTTCATACTTTTCGTTAGAAAGCCATAAAATGTCATATGAATTGTAGCTAAAACATCAGAAAGTTTTCATGTATGCATTTTAACAACAAGATTACCTGCAATACGTTTTTTCCAGCAAGGAAACTATGCAAGACCATCGCATTCCACTAACAGACAGGACTTACTTTGTAAGATGGATTTCAAAAGATCTGGAGGCTGCTGTTCCTTATAAAACTATGCCAAAGACTATTTAAGTGGCCAGTAATATAAACATTATGCTACTAACACTGAACAGTTTATCACATAAATATAATTGTCTTCTTTTAGAAGAATAATAAAAGCCGAATCCATATGTTACACATTATTTAAAATTGTTTTCTGCAAGATGTATTAATCCCAGCAAAGAAGCAATTCTTCTACTATAGGACTATAACAGCAGTTTTATTTTATTACATTGTCATTGTTTAATTTGTTTGTTCCCGGTAGTAGTTTCACAGATTTTTATGAACTGTTACTTTTATGGAAAGTCAAGTTACAAATGATGGACGCTGTTTGCTTTCAGGAAAAGAAAGGTCGTGAAGGTAGATAATGTATTTATTTATTTACTTACTGTACTCAACTTTAAAAAAAAATCCCTCAATTCTTAGCAGAAGTTGAAATAACTTGTGGTTTTTAGACCCAGGAGGCACATATTTTGATATTGCTCCTCAGCAGCACTGCTAGCTCTGCAGTCTATTCGAATTTGGGAGTAGAATTTAAAGCTCGGATAAACAGCGTTTGGTAGCGATGGCTGGGCACAGCTTACAGTTTCTCTTTACAGAAATATGATCTTGCAGCTGTAAGTCAGTTTGTGCATTTGTTTTTATGAATTTGAGCTGAACACTATAACAATAACTTATTTGCTAAAACCCTCACAGTACTTTGGACTAAGTTATTTTCCAATGATTGAAAAAGAATTATTATTTTTTTAATATAATGTAAAGCTTAATTTTGAATTCTTCTGTTTTGGAGTTTAAAATTATTAACTGCCACATGTGAACCTGAACTCTAGATTACTTGTAGTGTAACCAAGTGACAAGGTGAGACTCTAAATAACTCCAAGACAAAAAGCAACTTTCAAAAATTGACAGTTTAAATGCAACACAGAAACAAAGGTTTAAGCTGCTGAAATATTTTGGTCATGTACACGTCTTGAAATAAGTCTGAAATATCTGGCCTATTTAAGCCTGGACACATCTAAAAATAATTCTGTATTTAAAAAAAAAAATAATTATAGCAGCTCCACTAATAACACTGGCTTTGTAAGGCACCTACAAAGTAAATGTAAGAGAAAGTACTTAATGCCAAGCATCTGAAGTATTTAAATTATAATACAAATCAAAATCACTGTACTAGAAAAATAATAATAAAGGATAACATTCCTTTTTATTTCATAGTGAACTCATTGTTATCAAATATGCAAAATACAAGAGAGGTTTTCTGAACTCAGACACATAATGATTGGTTGCAGGAGCTGAAAGAAATTTCTCTGTGCTAGAAAATGCACATTGTCTGCCTTCTATCAACCAGAGTCTTCCTCAGCTGGAATGCCACCAAGTTTCTTATTTGCTGTCCATATCCCAGTAGGAAGTACATTGCCATCGCTTGTTGGAATCATGATCAGATACTACAAACAGTTATTGTCATAATTTTTTTTCTAATGGTTTTTGGTTTGAACAGTGCTTTGACTGAAGTTAGTCACCAGCAAATCTAAATCTCATGTTTGCACTGCTTTTAGTCTGTCCAGTTGTGATTAGGATATCTTTTACCTAAGGTGGGAAGCCGGGGAAGAGAATACAAAAATATAAATAACCAGTTTGTCTTTGCCCTTTTAATCGTGGTATGCACTTTTCATGCTGGATAATGTGATGTGCATTAATATGTACCTATCTGTATAGACAAACAACTCTGTGTTTAAGTAGATGCTAACTCCGGATATCTGAGGCTTAGCATTGGCTCTCTCCGTGGGCTCTTGTGTCAGTTCATCTCTTTGTGCTCCTGTTTCTCACTGCACCTTTTGTCTGCCTTAATTGCTTAGATTATAAACTTTTTCTCACTCTCACTATGTGCTTTTATAATGACAGACACAATGGGGCACGGATCTTATTGGGGCATCGTGTCACTACTGTGGTTATAGTAATCCAGATGGTGATACTACCACTATTAATAACAATCACATACTTATTATACTACCACTAAAAACAATAATAATCATCATTATGCTATTTTTCCTAAGAAGTCCTGGATGCGAAGCCTTCTTATTCCAAACTCCTATAGAATGACACTGGAAGTTTTCATCAACTAAGTTTTAAGGATGTATGTATTTATTTAGATTTTGATTTAAAAAAAAAAAATCACAGTTATGTGCTGCAGTTTTAGAACTAACAAGATGAATTTCAGCATGGCCATGAAAAATCTGACTCATTGTTTCACATTATCATATATATTGGCCTAGACATATATGTGTGAGGTTTCTTGTTTGTTTTGGTTTTTTTTGCTGTCAAGGAAATTACAGCAACACATTTTTTTTCCTTTGTCTCTGTGACAGAGTGGGATACTCTCAGGTCAAACGTTGAACTCCATTTTATATTATAAATACATTTTAGATTAGGGCATATTTTTTGCATATGTAAGCATCATTATTAGAAGGTATTCCAGTCGCTCCTCAGCTTGAGAATACTTGTTGACACTTCATTAAAGAATATCTGGGATATTTTTAACCTAGATCAGCTCAGTGACCCAGTTTTCAACGCAGCCTTGCAAACTCTTGTGTAGGTGCAACGCCGGGGACAATGACGTGCAGCATGGCAAGTCAAAGTAAGCGGGCAGGGCTGGCCGGGGGCGTTTTTAACAGTCTTTGAACACCGAAGGCAGCATCTTGTTGAACACTATGCCAAAGTCATCCAAACCGAGACTGCCTGAGACTGCTAATTGGAATTGTCTCTTGATTAGCTGTCCCCTTCCTGAGGAACAGCAGAGCCTACATGGGGACTGACAGGGCAGCCAACAAACGTAGCATAGAGCAGAAGCAGAAAATAGTACAGGCTGCATCTCGGAAGGGTAAAATAGTGAGGAAATTCCTCTGCTAAGCTTTATTTCAGTCCTGTTGGCCAGATCTCACTGGGAGAGCCAACATGAAGTGCTTCTGCCCAGGAGCACCCTGGGAAAGGTGGGGCTGGGAAGCCCCCTGAGAAGCAGCAGGACCCAAAACCAGAGGGATACTGGGATAGGAATAATGGGAATGGGAGGGCGTTGCAGAGATCATGGCTGGGAAAACTGGCATAAACTTGGCCCAGATTCATTTGACTTCAAGAACTTGCCACTGATCTTCCAGCAGGCGAGTGCTAGAGCAGAGGAAGCTGGACCCAAGAGCTCCAGTAAGAACAAATGTGCTATATTTGAAAACTGCTCTGCCTCTGCTTGATCCACTGATATGCTCTGCTTAGGAGGAAAAAAACATATTTCACATTCGTAGCACTGATTTACTCTCAGAGGGCTAGAGTTCAAATTTTATTTAAGATGCCAAAACATTGGATATTTCTTTCAATTTTGTGGACCCTTAATAACTTGCAAAACTGGACTTAATATTTTCCAAGAACAAAGTTTCTCAGGATATTCTCTGTACCTTCTTAGCCTGGCAGTACATACCGTGAGAACTCTCTTGTATTAATTAGGCATTTTTCTTTAAAGCAGATTCTGTGAGTGGGAGAGGGAAGGTGGAATTTAGATACTTCAGAATTATTTGGCTCACCATCTATACATTCCACAAATAGATAATATTTTGGTGAAATCATTGATATTTTACTTCTTTGAAACTCGCTTGCCTGTTTTTACCAACTCCCGTTTAAAAATTATACACTGGCTTTAAAACAGATGTGATCCTTTGTGTTTCTGAATCCCACCTAAAAACCTGTGAGCTTAAATTACGTTAAAGTCTGTGTACGTACAGAAGGCACTGGATGTCACCAAGGATGTCCAGAATCTGCCAAGACTAAGGCTTAGTTCTTTCTGGCAAGAGACTAAACTCATGGTGATGGTGTCCTTCTTGTTCCCTATCCACAGAGGGAAGGGGTTGGGATTGAGAGACGAGACGGAGTGAGGAAGGACTTCTCCATACGCATATCACAGCTCACGCATACCCATCACATCCGCTGCTATACAAATCCTTACTCCTATACTAGAATTAAGTGAGCACTTTTCAGTCTGCCATATTCTGTGGGTTTAGATAAAATAAGGAACCTATTCCCAAAGGTAGGATCCCTAATAAAATTGCAGGAAGCATTTAATATGGAGAAATATCAGCAGTGATAGAAAAGGTTGTTTTTAGTTTAGTTTTGTTTTATTTTGTTTCTATATAGCTTCATAAATATCTATTCCCAAGGAAAATAATTCCCAGTGGCAAAATGGTAAGGAAGCTGATTCATTTGTCATGGTGTCAAATTTGTTCCCTACTGAAGGATTTCCCATGTACTTAGCAAACGAGATAAGTCTGATTAAGGCTAAAGATCTCTCGCTTAATTAAGCCTCTCTATACCCCTCGAGGGCAAGCACTGTCTTCATTTTACATATAGGTAAACTACACCATAGAGAGGTAAGAGGCAATTCCTTTTCCCCAAGCAGAACATGCAAGCTAAGCTAAGGACAAGACATCTCAGCAGGTTCTGGAGGAAATCCTTCCCTTCTTCAGGTTCAAGTTACCTTGGCTGTATGATGGCTGTATGTAGTCATCTCTGGGGCATCACAATAGTTGCCTCTGGGGAGGACTACCCGCTCACAGGCAGTGGATTTGGATCCCATTTGTACATTTTTGGGCTCTTTCCCTGAGCTGTTTCCAGAGCCCTCCTAAATCTGCTTCAGAGATGGGGAGTTGGGACAGTGCAGACCATCAGCAGTGGAGTAGGGAGGAAATCCCCAAGCCATCTTCAGTCTCCCCAGGAAAAATCTTAATTTCTCTTAACAGAATTAACAATCCCACTTGCAATTTCTGCGGGGATTCTTGAGGCTCTTAGATTTTAAACCTCTGCTGTGGTGTAGCTTGTATGTTTACTTGTCACATAGAAGCAGTAGGAAAAGTGTGCGTTCACTACAAGGGTTTTTTTAAAAGGTTATTAACCGCGTACTATGTTTTTCCAGGAGAAAGGCAGCCACCCTCAATCATACTGCTTTGTGAAGTTGTAATGCTCCCATTCAGCATGATGTTGTAAAGCAGTGCTAGCAGGGTATTAGGTTACTGCAGAAGATATGGTAATGAGTGTGAGCTCCTCAGGTGAAAGGTCCCCCTGAATTCAGTGGAAGTTGTCACATTACCATCTGCAAGAACAGAATTATATCTCCTTTTTCTCTCATGCCTAGTCTAACTACTACACAGAAATAAATTTTATTAGAAAACCTGCATAATAATGTATTGAAACTGTGATAAAATTATTGGAAGTATTTGACATTATCTTCCTTTTTGTCTTTGATACCGATATTTTTTGTAGACATCTCATGCACACTGCCCTAATTATTGTACCAAGTAATCCTGTGCCATCAAATAGACTAACACATTAGCTATTTTTCTCTCTCAATCTCTTCCTGCTTTCTTTCTCTGTGAGTCACATCAGTGGCAGCAGTTAAGTAAATCAAAGTTTGAAAGACTTGGGGAAAAATCGTCATACACTCACTACACACAAAACCAGCTACTGTATTTCAAAGTTTTGGTTGAAGTAACAATATCAAAGAATCTCTGTCCTATGGGAATCTTTCCTTCTCACATTCCTGCACTATATGCTATTAAAAGGTTTCAGTAAGCGAAGCGCAGTAAGCCCAAAGTGCTGATTTACTACTGGTAAAAAAAAAAAAAAAAAAGGAAAATGACAACAGACAACAGAGACAAACCAAAACCAAATGAATCTTTCCTGTGGATACACCTCACATCTGTGTGTATCTGTGTGTTCATGCTTTGCTTTTTCTTTTGCCTTTCCAACAACAACAATGTTGAAAAAGCAAAAGGTATTAGAACAGAAATGCTCTAATTATTTTAATGTTCGCTGATCAGCGTCCCACATCAACAAAAGAAAACATTTCAGACCTTTCTTACCAGTTGATTCAGGTTGTTTCTTTTGTGAACATGTGTCCTTTAAAGAGAATTGAGTAAAACTCTGTCGTTTATTTTTTTTTTTGCATAAGCTTCAAACAAAGAAAGTCTTTGGCTTTGCTCTTCAGGGTTAGACATTTTAATTTGGGGGGACCAGAGGATGGGTAATTTAAATTACTTTTTTTTTCTCTCTCTCTCTAAAGAAAATGCTCCTTCACAAATGGCCTTTGCTTCTTTTCCCTAGTCAATAAATCATGGGAGGCCCCAACCTAGTAAACCTGCCTGGGACCGATGCTTTATAAGCACTTTAGAGTAGTAATTAATCAACGTGCCACTCTTCAACGTGGAACATAAGTAATAGGGAGAGAGACAGGTAATGTTTTCTATAACAAGATAATGGCAGAGCAGTGCTGGGCACTGTTTCACCAGCCCCAGGGAGATGGGGAGATGCACAGGCAGGGCATCGCTCCCAAACCTCAACAGAGTACCACGGGCATCTTCCTGGGAGGTTCCTTTTCAAAAGCAAAACACTGTCAAACCATGGGGCTGGTGGATGGATCTCCTGCCATGTCCCATTGCCATCTAATGGCGTTTGCTCTGATTTCACTACAGCAAGGTCTGGAGCAGGTTGTTGTTCAAAGCCTCCATTCTGTAGGCACATCTACACGTGTGAAATTTTGCAGAATGCTTATATTGTTTTGTTCATATATAAAAATAATTATTCAGGCTTGACTGAGGTAATCTTCTTCCTTGATAGTAAATTTCTACCTATATGAGGAAAGAGCAGGAATACTTGAGAGTAATTGTTCCCCCAAAGTGAGTAAATTTAGCCTTTAATTAGATCTCCTTCCTTTGTTTATTTGATATTTGTGTGTTTATTTCCTTTGTTGTAAACAAGCTACTTAAATGGTGAACTGCACAGGGAAAATGCAAATATTTATGGAAGAATTTACTGGAATCGGGGTATATGTTTTATGCCAACTGCTAGCCTCAGTCAATAGGAATACTATCACCTTTTGATATGTCTCCAGTAAAATAACACTTTTTACCAATATCTGGTTTGATTTAATGCTGGAAAAGGAACGCAAAACTTTTGCATTCCAGCTATTCTTTATGGTATATTTGCTCATGAAAAAAATACAAAGAAAGTAGCTCTTGACAAGTCACATTTTTCCACACAGTGATCTCTTGTTAGAGACCTGTGAGACTCCTGTAATTTCCTTCCCATTACTTTCAATGAATTCCATGCATGTGAAAGGGAAAATGGATAGCGGAGCCTGAGTTCCTGTATCACCCACTGCCTCGGTACCGACAGGAGGACCGAGACTTACAGTGGGATTCTTTACATTTCTCTTCTGCTATACATTAGCTTTAATCTTCCACTGAGCAAAATACAGGCATTTTTAACAAAAATAATGAGAGCTAGCCCTTTGGAGACTCTATGGTATGGGTCAGATTTACCTTTCGGTATCCTGATGTAAAACACTGAGATCAGAGAAGTTACACCAATGTAAAACAGGTGTGCATACACACATATATATGAAGAGAGACATATATTTCCTTTCATTTAACAAACATATATAATTCAGACCTTAGCCTCTACCAAAGTAAGCCTTTATTAACTTTCAGTTGCTGTTTCTATCAGAGTTTGCACTAGCACTGTCACATCAGCTGTAGGTAAAGAAGATGACCAGAAAACCAACCTTAATGTCTGCACAAAAATCGGCTCCCCAGTCTGACCATATGAACATCATGATATCCAGGCACTGCAACTTCACAACAAACATCTCTTCTGCTTAAAAAATGTCAGCAACCACAATACACGCATCCATTTCATGCGAATCACATGCACGGCTTTAGCTCTGACCTAGAATGAATTAACTTCTATTCCCAAAGCTATATATACAGTGTTAAGTTATCTAGGGTTAATTTGCTGGAAAAAGGATTACAACCCAGTTAAGTTTGTGTGTCTCTGAGAATTAAGGTTTTGTCCCGGTTGTTTATATGTAGGCATCGGAAGAAATCTGGTAGCAACAGGGTATGTGGAGGAAGAGGGAAAGGGTTACAGCCTCGAGTTTCCTGAGAAGCACAGCTTGCAGTTCTGCTGCAGAGAAGGTTTCTCCATCTGGCAAGCCTCCTGGGATGCCAGACTGGAGCAACCAGTGTGCAGGAGCTGCCCAGGGGAGACCTTCCCCAGCCACCCACCACCGCAGCCAGCCCCGTGCTGGTGCCAGAACTCTTGCTTCTACCCATCGGGCTCCTGCCAGCCTGCTCTGTGACCTGGACCGGCTGCACAGAGGGGCACGTGTGCTGGCGTGGTGACTGTAAAATCTGTGGAAATGCCAGGATGTAGTATCAGCATACTCCAAGTAGTGTGGGTCAATGGGTGAACGGGCCTGAGAAAAAACATGGTGGAGAACTGTCCGAGCAACAAAGGGAGTTCCTTACGTTTCTTCTTGTACAGCCTAAATTAGGTTACGGGAAGTAAAGGAATGTGCTTTTTTGTGTTGCAGGGAAACATTTCTAAACTGTGTGAAATGTGGAGATTGTAGTTACTGTGAATTTTTAGTTACCAGCCTTCTCCCTCTTCCACCCCACTCCCCGGATAGAGCTTCCAGTGACATTAGTGGTAAAGAAATCTGCTTAAAAATAGTTCTGCTTCAAGAAAGGGAAGGCTTTAGGAAACTCCGTTGTCTGTTGAGGAGTTGCATGTCGTATCTGGAGACTAAAGTGTGTCACACAGTGTCAAATAGCCCTCCTTTCTGCCCAAACTGCAAAGGCTCCTTAGCTATAGCATTTCTGATAATGCTTCCATAATGAGTGTGTGTGTGTGTGTGTGTGTGTGTGTGTGTTCTCTGAGGCATTCATTTGGCTGGCACATTGGAAAATGGTTAACACAGTGAATGTGGGGTGTCATTTTTGTAGTGGAGAATGTGTGCCAGAAGAATTCAACTGTAACCACTAAATATTTGCTTAAAAATAATTTTAACCATCTGGACTCCTTTTTTCTTATTATTCTTATTCTTCTTTTGAGGTGGGGTGAGAAGGGAGCATTTTAATAGGAATGATTTGTGGTTGCAAAATGAATTTGGTTAATTTGGTTACCACCCCCATTTATATGATGACTACAAATAGTCCCTAACATCTGAAGTTTTAAAGAACCAGCAGATTCTTCCCTCTTGAGCTTCAGAAGCTGGAAACGAACTTACAAAAGACAATAAATTGTTCTTGATGGAATAAATAGTTTGTGGGGTTGCTATTGTTCCTCTTGACAATACACTAACATGTGCTAATAGAGGAAGAATTGAGGAGCTTGCGTAGCATCGTGCCCTCTGCCAGCCTAAATTTTTCCACTGCTAAGCAGGAGTCAGGTTCCCGGCTCGCAGGGCAGGAGCGCAGTGCGGGGGCTCCTGCGCCCGGGCACCTGCTGGGCATCCCGGCCAGCCTGGCGCAGGCAGCGCTCGGGCACCCGCTGCAGGGCTCGGGCGCCTGCAGGAAACCTGAGCGTAACCTGCAAGCCTGCATCTGGACGATACACCACCGCTGAGCCGCGTCAGAGTGCGTGTTTGAGAGGGGCTGCCTGACAGCTTTCCCCTTGGCCAGAACAAGAATGCTTGCTAAAAGCAGCATCGGAATAAAAGTTGTCATTTCTCCAATACTTAAAGACAAATGCTTTTTGTTTTTCTTTCTTACTTAAGAACATTCACCTTGGTTGTTTGTATTCAGAGTCCAGTGACAGATTCTTTTGGTTCTGCATCCCGTTAAAATAGTTAAATAAGCCGGTAGATGTACACGTATCTATGTTCTGTCTTGCCTTAGCACATGAAATGAGTCTTTTACGGATCCTGCTACAAATACATCCGTTAAAAGATTTTTATGCTACTTTGAAATGCCTGATTCTTAACATCTACCTTTGTACACTAATGGCATACTAGTAAACGTGCACAGGAGATAAAATAAACTAACGGAAAATAGGTAAACTTGCATGTAACTCTCTTGCTTTAGTAGCTCTCAGAGATACTTTTACTCTGTTTTCTCATACACTGCAGCACTGGTTTCATCCAAGTCACTCTACATTAGGAACAATTTAGTATCATTTCATTTAAAATATGCAAGCTTTATATTGAGAGTAACTGTGTAGCCACAAGGTAAAATTAAAAAAAAATATATTAGTCTCATCATTAAAAAAAGCCCTTAAAGTTTCCATTATCCATTATGTCAGGTAGCAAATATCTTCTCAATGTAACTCCAGACATTAAATCTGTCAAGAGGCATGCAGTAAAATAAATGTCTGGGATACCTTCATAAACAAAAATCTTATTTCCATAATTCATACAGCTGGCTGGCATTTATTGGCACGTCAGGTGCAATGGGGACATTTCAGGAACATTAACATGTACAGCATCATTTGTCAACAAAGCAACAATGTAAGCAAATCGTTCAGAACTCATACAGATTTACAGCTTTCTCTGCCAGCTGCTAATTACGGTGTGCTCTGCCTATTTGGTATGGTCTTTTTTATTGGAAAATGACAAAGGGGTTTTGGTATCTCAGTTTGGAATATAAATGCGCTTTTAGTAATAATATGAGTGGTAATATGACTACACAGCCTGGAGTTTTGATCTAGTTGCACTACTCTTATAATTGACTGGTTTTGATTGATGAAGGACAAAGAGAAATTCACAGTGATATTTACTTACTGATATAAGTAACCTCAGCAAAGAAAGAAATAATAAAATATCAGTGAACAAAGAGAAGTATCTTTTTTTAATATTGTTTTTCGTACTAAACATGACAGAGAAAATTCACTCCTTACAGAAAACCTGATCTGTCTATTGAGCAATGTTTAGCAAGCCCTGTGCATTGCAAACACCCTTTGAATGTTGCTGAATCTACTTTGATAAATAAGAATTAAACTTTCTGCATCTTAAACAATGCAAAGGTTAAATAAAAGCTGACAATACCATATGTAGGGACCAAAATATGTGTTAATTATCTGCTTTCAACATTCCCTGTATCTGTCTATCTGCATTTCTCTCCCTCCGTATTTGTCTGAGTGTGTGTTTCTGTCTGTATATGTTTTTCCAAGTTAATGATGGAAAGTCAGTCCAACTTTTTATTCTCAGGCTTTGGCCAGTTTGCATTTCAATCTTATAAAAATATAATTAGTAGAGCTTTATGCTTCAGATGTATAAATTAAATATGCTTTCATAATTATTATACCTGTTATTCAGCCAAAGGTAAGAGGATTCTATTAGCTAACTACATATTTAGACACCTAATAAAATTCCTTATTCATTCTATTTCTTAGTTTCAGTTCATGAACAGTAACCACTATTCTGAGTTAAGATCTTGACCATTTAATTTTTTAGAAAAAAAGTAATTAGACCATATTATGGATTAATCCCTTGCCAATTTTCATTTTTTAAATCAAAGTAATTTTAGACTTGGGAACTACATAATTTTATGCAAAGAAAGTATGTTTTGCCAACCTTATTAAAATCTTTAAAGACCATATTTTCTATAGGCTTCCAAAAATTATTCCACAAAAATGTGTGGGTGCACCCATCTGTACACATGAATGGGCAGTTAGGACCATAATTATCCAGTTTTGCATGTGCAAATGTAGGTGTTTAAGCACAAATTAGCTGACCCGCAGATTCTGCTGGTGCATTTTTGCAAGCTGATTAACAATATTTTCTTGAATTCCACAATATAGGTTAAAATCCTCAAAGGTTTTTAAGGACAATAATAGCATTTCTGGAAAATAACTGAGATTACTAAAGTCATTTAAAATGTTACTGATGCAACAGTAAAATGAGGTACAGTTTAGTGCCTGTATTTGGGTGCTATTTTTCTTATTATGACTCTATGATTCTTTCAATGTAATAAACTATTGGCTCCGGCTCCAGAGCGATTACTGTCTGCCACTGCGCCTCCAGAAGCAAAATGCACGTGTTCCTAAACGAAAAACTGCTGCACCAGGATTATAAAAAAAATGACCATCAAGCTAAGCCTTGATGCTTAGCAATCATAGCTGCTGCTGAATAGAACTTATTCTGTATTAGAAGCAATTTACCCATCTGGAAGAACAAAGATATTTGCATATTTTTAAATGAGATGCTTAAAGAAAATTAGAAACCTAACTACTTCTGAGGTGTCTGGCCTTAATTTTCAAATGTAAAAAAATGTTGAAGAGCTCCTCTGAATGATGCGGAAGTCACAGGCCGCTTGGCTACACGCTCCCTTCCTGCTGATGCTCGTGCCCATCACCACCCAGGCGGTGTTCTGGCAAAGGGGAGCAATTGCAGAGCTTCTTCAATCAGACATGGAAATCAGCGGCTGCATCACCTTGGAGCTAATTGCGTGGCTATTCTGGGAGAGCAGGCAGTCTGGGAAGGGGTGAGCCGTGGGGGTGAGCCTCAACAGAGGCTTTGCTGGGTGAAGGAAGAAGTCGGAGGTGAGGAGAAGGGGTGAGATGGGTGGCATTTAGGATGGTGGCACAAGTGCTGGCTGTTTGCGTGGCAGACAGCTGGGATATGATGTTCTTGGATGCGGGGCTAATTGTGCCTTTGGGATGCTATAGGGACCTGGGGATACTGAGGAATGAAGTACTTAATACAGAGCTTTAAAAAAAAAAAAAGGTTGATGACACCTGTATTCAAAATTACCCCCAATACAGCACCGAAATGCGACAGTGCTACTGAAATCCTTCTTGACCAAGACCGGCTCATAGAAAACTATCTTTATACTGTCATTTAAGATTGCTTGAATTTACTTTATTTGTGAATTTTTTCATTTGTGTTCATGTTTTTGTAAATTTGAAGAGGAAGTTTAGGCATTCCTTGATCCATAGAGATTGATTTTCTTCCAGCTTCTTTTGATTTCACTTGCCTAATAATAATGGGCATTATCTTATATCCATATTTAATTTTATTATGTCACTAGTATTGCAAGAAAAGGATGTTCTTTTCAAACATTGTAATGCATTTAGTATTTCACTAGTCATCAGTTAAATCAATTTTTCCCTTTATTGGATCTGAATTATAAATCAACTAGTCATTGTATGGGATACTGTATATGAATGTACAGTATATCATTATGATGTATCCTATAATAATGTCTCTTAGACATGAAAACTAAAGATGGAGGTTTAAAGTGCTGAGAGAGAAAAAATTGGAAACATCTGTTAGTAGGAAGTAGAGAAGACTTTTCATTAAAGTTTGTCAAGTGTATTTGATAGGAAGAACACACTGGGCCATATTCTGCCACCCCTTACATCCATCTACCCTAGCATCCAGCAAGTTATTTCTATCTCGGGTAGCAAATCTCATGTTATCGGAGACACTAGAAAGCCAGCTCTCTGCTTTGGGTAAGGCACAACACAGCAGCTCAAGAAATCTGAGACCTGTGGCAGAGAGAGAATTCACAAGTGTTATGGAAAAAGAGATGCAGCATATTACAATACAGTCTGTGTCTTAATCTTCATTTATGGAGAGGTAACAAAAGCTGTGTTGCTCTTTTACTGAGCATGTCTGCGAATTCATGTGGAAGAAGTGATGTGGGACAGTTTGGGGTAAAAGCTCTTTTTTTTTCTGCTTAGGCACTACCTGCAAGAAGAGGTAGTCTTAGAAACAGAAAGAAAGGAGAAAAAAAAAAAAAGTATTTTGAGCAGGTCAGAGATAAAGTATTGGATATTTGGAGGCATCCACTTAGCAGATTTCACCGTCAAGGTACTGTGGAAAAGCTGGCAAAAACAAGAACTGGTTAACATTGGAGATGGTGTGTTTTGGCATCACTGTACTGGAATATATTTCAGTGGACGTAAACATCTGCTTAAGAAAGATTAACAAAGGGCATTCTGCACATCCACAGAGCTATCACCTTGCGGTGTTGCCCACAGCAGGGGTCACAGCTTCATCCGCACAAACCCTGCTCAGGTGCGGGTGCTGCTGGCACCGCCGGGCAACCTTGGTCTGGGGCTGCAGGGCTACCGTGGGCGCTGGGAGGAGGACACGATGACTACACGCTCACCTGATCCACGTATCATTTCTGCGTATTACCAAAGGCACAGATGCTTTTTTCCTTGTTTCTGTTTTTAACTTTATCACTGCTTAGGCCCAACGTGAAATACCTTCTGCATTCCTTGGAGGAGTATCGTGAGCACGGCACACAGCCGTTGCAGTCGTCCAGCTGCAGCATAGCTCGCTCGTGCCGCCTTCTGCAGGTGTAACAGCTTAAAAGCCAATATCTCGCCTCACATTTGCAATCTTTTCACATTTCTTCCTGCCCTAAGCTGTCTCTGAGCCCCGTTGTTTCCATGATGATATTCAGAACTATAAAGTCAGCTGTAGCAGTTGCAAGGCCCAACGCGAATTACCCCGAGTCAATAGAAAACAGAATATTGCTTATTGATTTGGTCTAGCCTGTTGTGTAGTCAATGGAGAACAAACTAATACAAATAAAATGAATCAATTGGAAGCTGGCTGCGGGCCCCAGTGAGTCACATGAAGTAGGTTTCTGATATCCTTTATCATCACGCACAGCCTGCGAAACAAGAGTGCTACTGTCTTCTGCTGGCGCAGAGAGTTACCTCGGGCTATTCTGAAAAATGCTTTTTTCTTATTTTTAGACCTGAATCAGCCCATGCTAGCAAATGTATTCTTGTGAATACAGATACTACTTTGTTGCAATGCCCATGGGAAGGCGGTAGTGTAACCTGTTTGGATGCAGCTGCAGACCACCTGTAGAGAAAGTCAAATTAGGGAGAGACCCCACTGTTCTTTGCATTAATGCTTTTTGTGTTGTGGCTCGGCTCCCCGCTCCCTCCCCCTCCGATGTATCTTTCTCAACTGGGGAGATAGAGAGCACGTTTTAAGACCTTCTGTCCCTTTAAGGCATGTTGTGATTGAAAGAAGATTTGAAAGACTGTAAAAACTCCCCAGTCACCAATGAGTGATGGCCTGCAAGGAGTCCTAGTGCTGTTAGGATGATTGTTCCTCCTGGTCTTCTTGCAGGTTTGGGGGGTGTTGCATTTGGGGGGTTTTGTTTCGTTCCGTTCCGTGAGCTTAAAGGGCATATTGAAATCTCCCTCAAGTAATCTGCATTTTAGAGGAATCTTCTAAGTTTTGAGTGAAAAAGTGGCTGTCAAGAGCTAAAGCCCTAACTTAGTGCTGTTGTTCCATTGTTTTGAAATAAAAGACTGGGCATACAAAAGAAAATGGAACAACTCTAAGTTAAATGCCTGCATGCTCTGCATATCCACATGAAAACGGGTATGATCTCACGGATCCTACTTAGGAATTCCCTTTACATACAAATATGAGTTCAAAACAGATGGGTAGTTAAGCACATGAACCAGCCGTTTTGAGGAGGTTATCGGTCCCTGGTACGAGAAGTAGTTTAAGTTAGTTCTCCTGTTATCTCGGTTGCAACTGCTTACCGCTCCTGGTATTTGTAGCTGCTCAGTAGGTCAAGCTTTTTTTCTTGTTTACCAGATAGTTTTTTGTCGCATAATGATGCAACGTTCTACCTTATGTCACATAAAAACTGTCTGCACTGAAAATTTTGTGGAAATACTTCTCTCCACCCCATTTCTTCACAGATGAATCCAACTGCTTTACTAATCGTTGACGTACTAGTTAACACAGGCACAATTTGTAGATGGAGGCAATGTCATAAAGCGTTCCCTCATTTTAAATTCCTTCCTCTCGGTGGTATCAATGTTCACAGCAAAGACACTGATGATACTGAATTTAATTGGTATTTATGTGTAGGGTCATGTGTGCTCTCCAAGAAGTTTCTGTGTAACTTTTCCCTAATTGAAATTAGATTGAAGTGTTGCTGTGTACACTGCGACTTAATGGTGACAACGTTGAGCCAGCTTCGAAGCTCAGATGCATGGCACGCATCCCAAGAAATCTGCTATGATGCTCCCACATACATCTATGCATATTTTTATGGTACAAGAGACATAAGGTGTGGAAAAGGAGCAGTCTCTTTAAGGGGGATGTGGCAACCCTATCTGCCAGTCATCTTGCCTCTGCTGTTCTATTCCTTTTGCAGCCATTCTGCCTTTCTTGTATCTATAACATCTTTACATACGTGTCTAATGTCTGCGCAGCAGTTAAAATCCATAGGAATGTGAGAGCCCAAAAGACTAATGGACCAGTAGCACCAGTCCTTTGCGGAAACACCTTTTGTCTAGTTTGGGGATGGATTGCTGGCTGACGAATGGCCATCGTATCATCTAGATAACATAATATATGACCAGCACGGTCTGTGAACCATTTTGGGAACCAGTCTGGAGGCAGCAGCTGCCCTGCGATGTGAGGACCTGGCGCTGCCGTTGGTTATAATGCGACCTGGCCGGGAAATACCTGCAGCGCTGGATTTTCACCTAGTGCGCTCCCCTCTGTCATGCACAGGCAGCATGTGTAAAGCCAACTTCTCCCTGCTAGAAGTGTTTTGACTAGAAGCTGGATTTATAGCGGCTCATAGAATTGCAGTGTGTAATAACCAATGTCCTTGAACGTTTTTCATATGCTTCTAAGTGACTCTTTAAAAAGCATTGGTTCTCCCTGTAAAAATCATTAAACTTTTTAAGGAAGAAGTAGTAGTCTAGGTCAGTAATCATCACGGTGCTTTAAATACTGGTGGATAATCAGTGACATGAAAAAATTAAGTACATTTCAGGTATAATAGCAAGTTGAGGAAAATCGCCAAATATTAGCAAAGCTCCAAAATCTAACCATTCTGTGTTGCATGCTGTTTTAAAGGCTGCAATTTAAAAATGTGCATAATTCCAAAGAGATCACGTTTCACATAATAAAAATTTCTGTGACATAAAATATATATTTTCTTAAAAACTACTTGTAATATCAAAAGGACTGTGAAGTATTAGCCATTTAATACAAATTTATCTTTTCTTGCAGATGATTACATTTTCATTTTAATTGCTCACATTTCCCGTTCTGATCTCAATGTTTTATAGTAGGCAAGACATGCCACAAAGAAAAAAAAAAAAAAAAGATTTTATTTGTTAGTTAACAGTCTTCAGAAGTCCTAATTTGGCCAATGTGTTCTGCTGCAAAGTCTTGGAATGCTGTCTTGCAGTTTCAAAAGTGATCTTATTTGGCTTCCCAGAAACTATTATGCCTGGAGGATGCCATGAGAACAAGGGCTGCCTTGTTAACAAGTAGAAAACTCTCAAAAACAAGATAGGATCCTGATATAAATCATAATTTAGATGCACAGAGCTATGTTCACAACCACAGTAATGTAATTCATTTACATCTAGTTATTACTTATCTCCACCCGAACTACTAAGTTCAGGAATGCAGCTGCCTTGTGCCTTGTGACTCGTGGGGGTTAGGGAAGAATGACATCACCGAATTTAAGCACATTACCATGCTGACATAGTGGCACCTTGTTTTCCCTTCCGCGGATAGAGCGAGGATTGTGTGCTACCCCCCATTCTTCCAAAGAATACCTTTTTTTCCCCTTTCAAGCAGCTGCTATATGAAGGGTTGCAAATGTCACTTCAACTAATGATGAATGATGCTTGACCCCTGGACCTGATACTATGAATTTTATGCAATGCTAAATTAATATGAAAGATCTCTGCTAGAAGACTTCAGCTATTATGCATGCAGCATAAATGATATGTTAAACAATCCAAATTTTTTTCTCATAACCATGGTAAAATGCAGAGCTGCTTTAACGTTTTGATGTGTATTTCCACTTAAGATTAGTATCTTTTAGTTCCAAAAATATTTTTGGTAAGCAAATCAGTTTGCAAAAAACATTGTCAAAAGGGCAACTGGCCCACATGTCTTTGTTGTTTGCGTTTGAATGTAATTAATTATGTAAAGCAATAGTTAGTGGGAGCTTAACAATTAGTAGAATCTGTCAAATAGTCACACAGAAATTACTAACTAATTGAACTACTGGTCTTTTATTGTTGCAGGAAGCAGTACAGAGTGTCATTCTTTTATCTCGGAACTTTGTTATTATCACACATCACATTTTTTGAGCAATATATGCTTCCTCGTAGACTAATACATAAATAACCCTCCCGGTAATGTCACAGTGTGCAATGGCGTTTGAAATAAAAACACCTGTTTTAATTAGTATTCAGATTCGTGTGATTAAAAAATGATAATCCTCTTGCAGTTATATGACATTTTTAAAGCTTTGAATTTCCATCTGTATCTTATATTATGATGTTTCAGGACAGTCGTGAGTTAATTATGTTAACTTCGGAAACATTGCTTGCATTTAGAATGAAAAACTTCAGCTTGAATAGCCAGGAAAGCAGATGCTATCTTTCTTGTCAACTGCTTTGTTGTGTGTTGCCTTGAAACTTTTTATAAGATGCTATATTCAAAAGGAAGTATAAATCTCCATTTATTTGAAATGCTGCCCTAATCTAATCAATATTTTAATATACATCTTGTGGGAGGGACCTACATGTATCTTTAAGTCATGAAAATCTCTTATTTTTATTTAAAATTGTCATGTTGTTACAAGTCCATTTATGAGACTAGTTTGAAAAACAGAAAAAATCTATGCATCATAAAGTTTTAAAATTTCTTTGAAGCATATATTTTCTCTCCTGAAATAGATATGCCTGTAATTTTAGGTGGAATAGAAAGAATTGGAAATATTAGAATTAGAACACAATCAAGGTAAATGCTGCAAAAGGGAAAGATATGCACAAATACGAAGTTAGCTCATCACGTCTGCATCAGGTCCTATCACAGCGCAAGTGGAAATGCGAAGCATGGCCACGTGCAGGAGAGACAGGAAAAGGTGTGATGCCAGAAATGGCTCCCTGGTACACGAGAGGCCACCGTGGGGTGGATGTGGGAAAGGGACAGCATCGTGGCACTGACTCACTCAGGTTTCATTACACCCCTTCTCTGCCAAAGAGGAATTACAAACATTGCCGAGCGTGCTTCCACAAGCCCAGCGCATTGATGCATCTTCTGGGGTGAAGCTGTAGCTGCACTTGTGGAATTGCAAGTGGCATGATGGAAAGGGGGATGGAGTTATGTTTTTAAGTCCTCACTGACCTTGAAACTTCAACCTTTTGTTTAAAAAGACCTAGGCAAGCACACTATAGAGCTGGGGGAGCCAAAGACTCAACTGTTTCTGTGTATGTAGCTCTTAATTCCACCCGCGCTGCAATCACATGTGTTTCATGAGCAGCTTTGATTATAAACTTAGGGTTTCCATGTTTTTAAATGTGTAATATTCATCTAACAAAAGATGCTTTCGTTGTTGTAAAAATTTCAGTATTTGTAAGCAGAAGCTGAAATGCACAGCCTGGCCTACCCTGGATCAGGACATGTTTTAGCATCAGATCCTCAGCTGGCGCAGCTACAGAGGGGATGTAGCTCTGGAGGCATCGATGAATTTGTATGAAAAAAAGTGCACTTCCTGAGAATCTTCCCCATTCAGGGTGATTTTCAAAATGCATAAAAATATTTGAAAATTCATGTTATCATTAGCACTATTATTATCAAAGGACATTTCGTTAACATTTGAAAGTCCTTCAGTGCACTTGAAGATATATTTGTTTTACCAACTTATATAATCCTCTCCTGTTTAAAGATTTGTTTTAAATACATACAATTATCATCTCATATGCCCTGATTCAGTAAGCACTTAGAAGCATTCCTATCTTTAACAGCATAGCTAGTCCTGCTAATATCCAGGGAATGGAATTAGAGCTTCAGATATTAGCAAAAAGTAATGCAAATGTGAATTAAGCAACATGGTTTTGAAGTAGGTTGACTGAGGAATTTTTATTTCTTAGACTGACTGCAAAAGTTTGACAAAAAAAAATCAAAGCAAGCATTACTGATATTAATAATTATTAAAAAAGTATATAAAGTTGAATATTTTAGGCTGGTGGCTAGAAGGAATTTGGCACTGAAATAACCTTCCAGTTAGCACAGTGAAGAAAAATCCAAACAGCATGTAGAGCCATCAGCAGTGTAGGCAGCAATGTGATTGCCTGCAGTACCGAGATACCAAATTCAATAACTCAGGAAGCCTTAGTTGTATGATAGTTGTGTTTCTCTCCGTATATATTTCATGATCTTGATCATAGAATGGTTATGGTTTGGTGGGTATTTTTATTTTTTATTTTATTTTATTTTTTCTCCTTACAGTCTTAAGCTTTATTTGGTACTGGAAATCTTCGGCATTTACCAGTTAAATAAATTTATTATTATATATATCTAATACTGTATATGGACAACCAGAATAAGAATAGTATTGCTGTTCCGCATGTAACTCATTAGCTATTTGCAATCTAATGTGTCATTTGGGTATATCAAGCTTATATTCGTACCTTTGCCTTTCCTAGTGTATCATTTCCATACAGACAAACCTAAGTCTAGCTACTGAAAGCTCTTGCTGCCTTGTCTCTGCGCAGGAGCCTGCGTGAAATGGTAGTGATATTCTCTGTTCTGGATGTGTCACACATTGTGTAGTTGGTAGCAAATTGTCATTTTAGGTAACACTTTCAGCCAAAATTTTGTGAACTAAACTGGGGAGTATGAACCATAACTTATTCTTAAGACCCAAACACAAGGCTGGGTTCTCTGCTTGTGTTTTTCAAGACAAATCATTTTATTGCTAATCAAGAAAATAATGTTTAAAAGGCAAGGTGCAAGTACTAAAGTGCTAGTTTGAAAGCACTTAACAAAACTGTCCTTTCTTTTTGAATAACTTGAATAAAGTGTCTAAATGACCTCTTCCTAACCAGAAGAGAATACAGAGAAGAAATTAAGCTTTATTGGTAAATTAAAGCCCAAATCCCATGGTTGATGAGAGATATGGTCTGTTTGAAATAGTTACAGTTTCAGACTTTCTCTTCTACAATCAGCGGGTGGAGACCAACATAATCCAATTAATTGTAATTCCCTTTTGTGGCACTGGTACAGTGGTGAATGATATAGTAAGTCCATTGAAGTCTTATCTCTGGTCAGATAATCCAAATGGATTCATATTATGAAACAGTCCTTTATAAAAGTTCTGATGAACAGAAGTGTTTTGACTTTAGTGAACCAAAAGATAAATTCTATACAAAATAAAATGTTTTGTCCTTGACATTTACAGAGCTTCTATACACCTGATTGCATGTAAGAATACTTCTTTCAGCTGGCTTATTTCAAAGAGCCCTTTCATTAAAAAAAAATATCCAGAATTTGTTCTCTGGACCTGCTATGAACCAATGTGTGAGAAGAGCTGTTTACAAGTAACTTTTATTCTTGTAAACAATCCCATTAAAATTAATGTGATTACTAATGTAAGAAATACATGAACAGCATTTTGAGAATCAAGTTTGGATTTCTATGTTTCTAATGAAGCAATAAACTAATAATTCATCAATAAACCTTATAACTACAAATAAATATATATATGTTTCTTTTTAGTATTGCAAGTGGACTAGGGGATTGCTTAATTTTAGCACAAGCTTTGATCTATTTACATTTGGAAGTCATTTACATTAAGGAAGTCGTAATGATCTTTATTGTTTTTTTAATTTTTTCCTTTGATTGTTGAAACTCACTGAAATATGGCACTATCTTGTTGTTATTGGGGTCAGTCCCAATAATGTATTTAGCTATATGCAATAAGTTGGGTGGTGTGCTTGTTTTTTGAATTATTTTTGTACAGACACTTTTAGTTCAACAATCACAGGAGACAGGGCTGATTTAATGGATCAGTAGTCTGATCCAGTGCTACACATTTTGTATTTCTCGTTTCCTTTAAAGTTGTCCACAGTGAGCCCACGTTACGGCAGACGTGTTTTCACTTGTAGCATGTTGAAATCTCATATTTACTAAAAGATACTGAGATACCATTTGTGGAAGACAACACACTAGACCATAGATTAAGGTCAGATCTTTTCAGTGTCTCAAAAATACTTTTTTCGTTTTTCCCTTAAATTGTTTGGTTGAAATTTAATACAAAGAATTTTTTACCCTTTGGGGTACATTACATATAAAATAATTTATGACCCATGAATCACAAGAAGGCAGTGAATTAGGTTTCAGATAAGTCTGCCAAATATTGCAAAACATTGTGTACAGATTTTTGGACTATGAAAAGGCTTTTGACAAGAATGGAAATAGAGGCAGTGTTAGAAACGGAGAAGGGGAAGAACAGAAGAGCTATATGTCAGAATCCTAAAACACTCTGAGTTAGTAGTACAATTAAAAAGATAGCAATATGAACATGTTTTTGAAGTATGAAAATGGGACAGAGAGTCACTGTCCAATTCCTCTCTGTATTACATCTTGAGAGCCTTCAATCTATTTAAAATGTAGATTTCTGGAAGCTGATCATACAATTCTGATAAAAGACCAGAATGTAAATGGAAAAAAAAAAAAGGCAGAGGGCTGGGGAGGGGGGGGAGAAAAAAAACCTCTAAGATTAGATTGCAGAGAAGCTTACTGGAGAGCAGTTACACAATAAAAAATGCGAATAGTGGATTTGAGGTTGTTATGGAGATATTTACCTTGGCTAATATATGTATACACAATATATGATTAGGTGACAAAGTGGAAAGCAGAACTCAGAATGGACTTTTGCCTTTGAATAGTAAAATGTTTCATGAAAAGTAAGTTCCTTTTCTGAGAAAGTATTTCATGTTTGTGTGTTGCAGTCTAGCAAGTATGAAAAAAAAATGCTAGCATTCACCTAGAAAATGGAATAAAATCCATTAGCTGACGCAGAGGAATGAGAAAGACAGTAGTCTGGTTGAGGATAACAGAGAAAGAGGGAAGAACAAACAGAAAGAAAAACAAAATAAACTGCACTTTGACTACTAGGAAACAAATGAAGTTACCATGCAATAACAAAGTAGAGTGAATTAGTTAGAGGACAGAATCTTACCACTGTAAGACAAATGTAATTTTGACTCTGCATAGCTACTTAATTTCTGTGAGTTGCATGAAGTCTGCCAAACTGCATCCTTGCACTCGGGCAACCTCGGCGCTCCAAGGCTGAGAAGCCTCCGCACTGCAGGAGGGTGGGAGCTGGGTGGGAACTCCTCCATGCCTTCCTGTGTGCCTTCCTTTAAACCCGCGGAGGTACCCAAGCAGTTCTTTGACCCTGGAGGAAGGACGAGTTTGGCCCTGCATGCTTCGGTTGCTCAGGTTGCGTATGCCTACTCGCTCTCTGGGTTAGTAAGTCACCTCTGAGTGATTCACGGTGTTGAATTGCAGACAGGTGGTCTATTTATTCTTAGGGAGCTTTCAGCTGCATTTTGAGTGGAAATATTCTATATTTAAAATCAATCTTTTTCCCATACGGAATAGTTGATTCAGTTAAACTTAATGAATTTTAAAAGTACTTGTAATTATAATCCTATTACAGTAATTATTGCTTCAAATCACAATGACCGAAAATCCTAAGTTACAACTAATAATGCTGTCATCTAACCCTGCAGCAGGTATTGGCAGTGAATGGTGCACTGGAGCATCATGGTGATGATACCTGTTTCTGGCCACCAAAAGGATTCTCCTTTCAGTACCACTGTCTGGTTTTATGCTTGCAGTTGCAAACAGTGTAGAAACTTACCCTACACAACGGAGTCGCTAGCTGACCACATTTCTAAACCTTTGAACTGCTCTGCATGCTTTTGTGGTGTACCATTGCTGAACAGGACCTTTTTCACAGTAACAATGAGATAGTTCATCTCTCTCTTACGCTGTGGACTTCTGTGGAATTATACGAGGATGAATATGACCCAGTGTGCCCAAGTACAGAAATCTTTTATTTTTCTGGCAGAGACTGAGATTTAAGTTAGCAGTACTTGGTTGTTCCAGCATGCCCCCAGGTCAGTGAACTGTCATAGCAGAGAACTGGAATAAACAGCACTCTGGATGCACATAGAGATGTTCTGCTTTTTAGCTTAAGTTGCTCAGTAATTTGCGCCTTGGCACCATGGAAATGGGCACTCCAATAATAAACAAATGCTCAGGCATTGTAACATCATGGCTTAAATTTTCTGTTAAAAGGGCATTCTGTTTTCTTCCACCACAGAAGAAGAAATACATGCAAGTTTTGTTTTGCTGACTATATCCTTGATAATTTGATAGCACTGGATGGATTCATCAGAACTACTCAGAAGTACATTGTATACCATATTTAGTGATTTGCTTATCTGTCATTTTATTTGATTTGTTTAAACACTCTTGGAAGCAAAGCACCATGCACTGACTGCAGGCATGACAGTGACCTCCCAAACCTAGCAAGGGAGTGAGGAAGAAGAATTATTTAGCTGGGAGAGAGCTCACAGAAGTGTTTCTGAATGAAAAAGGTATTGTTCTGCATGAGCTGAGGCTTCTGCTGTACTCTTTAATCAAAGTTCAATAGAATGTATGCACTTTGGAGTGGGCATATAAAATGCAATGTCAGGCCAGGATTTGCTGGAGGGGGAGGCTGAACACCATGTACTGCGTTGCCAAGGGGTGAGCTCCTTGTCACGTGATGAGCAAGAGCCTTCACCACCCCACATCGGCCCATCTCTGCTGTGCCTCTGGACATCTCTGCGCTGTATTGCTGCTCTAAATTGAGTGTGATCACTTTGAAAGAAGATGTTTGCTCCTATATGACAATAGTTTGCAAAAGTTTTGAGATCCCATCATTCCAGAAGGCTATGTCCCTGAACTAGTGATCAGAGAGGATTTGGCTTGTAAAATACAGGTACAGCTATCAAACACAGGTACCTTTCAGTGTATAAATTAGTATTTGTGTTGTCAGTGACGAGAACAGCCCTCACATGAGGACTTAGTGATGAAGTAGAGAGCTGAGGACTTGTGCAAGTGAATCAGTTCTGCTTGAGTCTGTTCTTTTGTTATCGAAGAGCACGAATAAGCAGCAAATTATTATTGAAGAATATGTCCATAAAAAAATAAGATCTTCAAATTTGAGAAGGAAGAGGAATGACAGTGGACAGTTTGTCTTTCCCTAGTGTGGTGCAAGAGGACTTTTCTTTTACTTCTTCAACCGCAGGACTCTGTTTTGGAGCTCTCACCAGTAAGCTGCCTGTTGGGATGAGTGAATCCAACCAGTTTTCCAAGCTTTCAGTCAACTGGGAATGCATTATGCACACCCAGCTCTTCTGCAAAGACTTTGATGTGAGAGAAATTGTGTGAATTAGTAAACATTGCTGTGCAGGACTTTCTCTGGGGGAGATCTCAACCAGAATATACACCAGCTCCTGGGATGGAGACTCCAGTGCTCTGAGGTTTCATCTACTGGAGCTGTGGGGCTGGGGCTGGTCCCCAAATGCCAAAATGGGGGAGCACAGAGGTGGTGGCTGTTGTGTCTGAGTGCCCACAACTCAGGGCTCTGCCATCCTCACCGCTGCAGCAGTGAGGAAACAATGAAAAAGACAGAGATGTGAGCAAATGGATTTCAGTATGAGCCCCAATAGGATGCGCCTCACTAAAGTCTCTAGAAACTTTTTGGAGGGCACGCCTCCATAGCAGACCAGGCTCTGCTAGCGATGCTTGCAGGAAATCACTTTCCACGTGATTTGGCGTAATCTGTGAGACCACTTGCAGGAAGATACAATACCCAAAGCGAACCAGGGCTTCTGAACATGGTGCTCTGGGATTTAATGGCAGCATGGGCAAAAGACAGTGTATAGCTGGGAAAATACTTGTATAAATTATCTTAAAAGAAAAAGGAATAAATAAATAAAATTAAGCAGTGTTCTCAGATGATTGCATTTTGCTTCCAGAGACAAGTCTACATAGAGGACAGGGTATGTGGTTAGAGGAGCCATGTCCGTTTTCTTTCAAAATTGAGCTTTCTGTACTGCCTAGGTTGGTTTTTGTATTTTCTTTGTTTTGTTTTTAGCTGATCTTTCCATAGATTACCTTATTCCTTTTTGAATAAGGATAACCTTATGATGGTATGCATAAACCGGAGGTGAACTCCTGCTTGGTTCTACTGCAGACATTGCAAGTGCCATTAAAAACGTGGACTGCTAAAAAGACAGATTTACTAAGAATAAGACGTAGTAAAACCCATACTCCCTTCACAAATGTATTGTATATCGATTTTTTTTCTTTTTAAATAATAACCTTGACAGGTGCCAACACTATTTTTTTTTTTCTTAGTGTGGTCTTTATATTTTCATCCTAAGTACTAGCGTAAATTTTATGGGATTTTCTGGGCATATTTGTGTCTGTATCTAAGATATATGATATCAACTGGCAATGATGGTTGAACTAATCAAATACTACTGACAAGTTAAAGCAAATTTTTAGGACTGTGAGATTTTGAGCGTCTTCCCAGATACAGTATCTCCTGACTGAAAGCAGTCCTTGACTGTCAAGTTTAAATACCAGATTTGAGACTTAATCTTTGTGTAAGCAAAACACCCCAATAAGAAATATGTCTGAGTACAGCCAAAAAGTCAGGTCCTCCCCTTAAACCTAGCCTGAAATGTGTGTGTGTGTTTGCTTATAGCCCTATTGCCATGGTATGTGCACAATTCCAACCAGTGGGAACCAAACAAGAGTCCTACAGTGAATGGACTTCTATTTTCTTTTTAATTTTTTTTTTGACTTGGCATTTGTTCCTCCTAGCAAACATTTTTAAAAACTCTCTTATTGCTAGAGGGAAAATTGACACCCTTTGCTTTCACGATGATACATTCCTAACACGTTTCCTTGAAGAGCTGGAAATGGTGCAAAAATCTGGTAAGATAAGTCTCTGCAAAGCCTTAGAAGTCAAGCATTCCGCTTTAGACATTTAAGACAAATGTATGGCAAAAACAAGTTGTGTTTTTTTTTTTTTTAAGGTTTCTACTTAAAGTTCTGTGCCAAAGCTACAGTACTTATACATTTTCTAAATGTGTTTTAAGCAATAAGTTGTACAACATTTTTAGAACATGTGTTAAGCTATTTCTCTAAGAATGAAGCTCTTAACAAAACATAAGCACTCTGCATGAGATCTTAGCAGCAAAGTGCTTAAAAGATAAAGTAAGAATTGGTACCATGGGAAGAACACCAGCTGTAGAGCACACAGGTCCATTATGAGAAGTATGGTAGTGGGTAGGGAGAAAATGATTTAATCAGGAGTAAAACCAATTTTATTATAAGGGCACGCAGGGGGTGTGGCACCATAGTGAGAGGGACATTTCAAAATATCTGACAGATTTCAACAATGTGAAAACCCACCCTGTTCTTTAAAGTGACAGTAAACCCCATCAGGTCTCTCTTTTTGATGCTATTGTTAACAGTTGACTGTTTAAAGCTGGCCTGCTAAGTTGCTGTCGATCTAGTTCAATAGTGTGTGGCAAAATAAAAGGCTAATTGTTGAAATACGATCAATCAAATATGATCTCAGAGTCTAAAGAAGATCCCCTCTGCTAACTCATTTGAGATCAAATCATTACTTTTATGATTGAGGTAATGCAATGGAAAAAGAAAAAAAAAAAAAAAAGACTTGAAACTGAAGAAGCAAGCAAGACAACTAAATAAAATGCACAAGTGTGCCTTTGTTCCAGCTTTGTCTCACGTTACTCCAGGTTAAGGAATTGGGTCCATTCCTTTATTTGTATACATTTCCTGAATCCAGAAATGTAAAAAGCATTTAATAATATTTATTACATAAAAGTTGAAAGATGACTCTGTTCCAAATAAGATTTTTCTGTCCAGAAGTCAACTGTGTAGTGAGAAAACTATTGCTTGAAGTACCGGGGATCTGGAGTTGTGGGTGTCCATGTGTCTCCAATAATTTTACCATTTTGTTTAACAACAGTTCACTAAAGAGGCTGCTCTTGAAGCCAACTGAATTGCTAAACATGAAAATTCAGTGACATTTAGTAAAACATTTCAGGATTGTGTTGCTTCAAATTAAATTTGTACAGTAGTTTTCATGGTTGGCCCTTGATTTACATTCAGACAGAAATTTTCTAAAAATGAGAGTCACAGCACAAGTATAAAAAGTGAATTCCATTTTTGGAGTAGCAGAACTTGAAGAAAGTGTATGTCATTTAATTTGGTCTAATAAGGATTTACACTTTCTGAGAGTTTTATATGGATTATGATCTCATTGTTTATTCTGTTCTAATAGTATCACACTACTAGAATAAAAAAAGGAGAAAAACAGAATAATCATCCAATCTTTTTTTTTTTTATTAGAAATGCTATTTTAGCATTTAGTTTCTTTTATATTTAAATGCCTTAGCTCAGTCAAGCTTCAAAAGAAAACATTTTTTTTTGTTTGTAAAACAGTTTTGTAAGCACTTGTGGTTTGTCTTTAGTGTGTTATCATTTTTGACAGCTTTGCATAGCCTAGGTAGGCCAACAGGGGTCTGTCTAATATTGTTGCTGGGCAAATCTTCCTCCCAGAGATGAAAACCAAACAAAATATTTTTGAAGCAGTAAGAAGGAATTAATATCCTTTCTCTCACAGTACTCTATTCCTTGCTGACATTACATTCAGGCAAAAAAAGGAGAAAAGCGTTACCCATTATTCCCTTGTACATAGCAAGGCTAACACATGTAAAGCAATAACTCATTTTCTATTGCCATGTTTAGCATATGTCTCCTGTTGGCTCAGCAAGGCCTTTAGGCCGGTCCCTTGAGCCGGCCATCATTGGCAACTCTTAGCCCCTCGGCCTCAAAACCAAATAGCTTTGAATCATGTTGAGCTGTGATGCTAATTTTCATACTGATGCATTATGGGAATAAATGTATCTGACATACTGTGTCAATGGTACTGTCTCTTTGTGTCTCTTGTTTTTTGTTAGCTGCATTCCTACAGATGGTATTCCATTGAAAATGTTCTCTTCCTACAAAAAAAAAAAAAAAAGGGAAGAAAAAACATGCACAGCACCAAACCTCTAGGTGCAGAAGGCTGTTAACGGTTGCTGATGATAGTAGGCAAACATTAACATAATAATTAGTGTCTTGTAATTGTTTCATTAAAACCAGTTGTTCCATTTCTCCTCGTGTTTTCCCAGAAGAGAAGCTGAATTTGGACGACAGCCAGTGGGAGGACATCCACGTTGTCACCGGAGCACTCAAGATGTTTTTCAGAGAGCTGCCTGAGCCGCTGTTCCCATACTGCTTCTTTGAACAGTTTGTGGAGGCGATAAGTAAGTACATCAGATACAGTAGAAGCCAGTGCTATAGCGTAGCTATATAAAAATAATAATAAACTTTAAAATGGAAGAGCGGAGGCATCTCAAATCTGACTTACCTTCCGTTGTCCATGATCCTGTCTTTTTATTGTTTTTGATTGCATTTTACCTCCTACAGCATTTAGTTATTTAACTAGAGAAAAAAATATCAAATTATTGATCTATAAATTTTATATATGCAATTTAACATCAGTGCTTAAAATGGTTTAGGAAAGGAATTAAAACGTGTATGTATTCAAAATATGCTAGGATGATCATCTATATATCCCCAAACACAAGAGAGAGACTAATAATTGTGAATCATGTTAGAAGGGACTGTCTTTATGTTAATCAGAATGAAATGCATGTGTTTTGTTCCACAAGGTTGCAGACTTTTGCCTTACAGTGATCACAAAAAGAATGCAAAAACATTCTGTTCTCATTTTCATATCTGCCTTTGCTTTATTTTTTTTTTTAAAGTCAGCAAGCAGCAAAAAGTATTTTCAAAGTCCAAGGCACTTATTATGTTACATGTCTCTGGTTTGTGTGCTGCAAACCCTCTCTGTATGTAATATTTGCAGGTGCATTTTGTAAAACTGTAGCAGCTTGGAAAAACTTGCTTCAAAAACAGAGCGATTTGGGTTTTACTCCCCTTGAAAAGGGGGGTTGGGAGGGAGGACATAGCTTAAAGGGAAAAGGCCAAACAGGAGCTTAATTAAAGGTCCAAAGAGAAAAATCTCCAGGAAAAAGAAAAAAACAAGAAAAGAAAAAACAATAAATACTTAGAGATCTGTTTTCTGAATGACGGGCATGCATATTTGCCATTACTGTTAACGAGAGCTGTGCGCACATGCGCAGCTGTCAGAGAATATGAAACCCTTAATGTACAGCTCACTTTGATTTTATATTCATAAGAGTCTTTAGTTCAACTAAAGCTTTTCAAGACCCAGCATCAGATATAATGAGGTTAAATACATCTCACAAGATCCTTCCCTTCTCAGTTATTTAGAGATGCAGCACAGTTAAATACACAACATAAAGAAATACATTACCTGGGAGTTTAGTCTTGGCAGCTCACTTCTCCTTTCAAAGCACACAGAAACTAGATGGAGAAGGTTCTCTCTCCAGTTAAGTTCCTATCACATAGTCTCCGCAGTATGAAGAGGGACAAAATAATAAGGATTTTCTTACTGTTCAGCTTCAGTTTCTGTGACGCATTAGGATAAGATGTTATTTTGAAGCACCGGCATTTGAATGTGGCCTTCAGGTGGTTCTCTGTCCCCTAGCTACCTCTTCTCGGAAAGGAGAGACACGGTGCCCTTAGCGGATGCGATCAGATCATGGGGCACAGCCTGGCACTCTGTTCGTATCTCTTCTTATGCACATTATTCTGCAGTCAAGCATTTAATATGTATCCTCTGCCTTTTTCACTTTCTCTTCCTGATAATCCACCATCACACTGGTCTTCTGGACCTAAATATAGTCTTCCTCCCCCCTTGTCACTACTTCTCATTGCCCTTTGGCGTACGCCTTGGCTCAGCCAACACTGTTGTATTCTGAAGAACATTATCATGACACCATGATCTCATCCTTCATGCTATCTTCTGTTCTCACCCCCGTGCTGCCCTCCAAGTCAGGGTGATATGAAAACTTTTGGTGGCCCAGTGGGAAGTATTTTGACAGTAAAAATAACAGGTAACCGATAATAGACTTGTGAAATAGAGTTTGAAAGCATGTTGGGAAGAGACTCTCCCCTAAAGCATTAATATTCATGACTGAGAAATTAATGTCCCTCTCTGCTATTTGAACTATTATTAATTCTTATTATGATTTTGAGAACCATTATACAAGTTGATAGACTAATGAACAGTCATTTATAGAAGGATTTTAAGACAGTTTATTCCTAGGAAGAAAATGCTAGTGCTCTAAGACATTCTTTGCACTATTTCAAATCCCTAATTCTTGTTGCTTTCTTTACGGCACATCATGGTGATTTCTACCTAATCCAACTGTCTAATGTAATCTACGATTTCCAATCAATCTTCTCTTTATCTGGCCTTTACTCCCATAGTATCTACAAATCCATATTCTTACCATCTCTACTTAAAAAACATCTATAAACAACAATTAGGTGTTTCCAGTGTTTTTGGAGCTCTTTTACATGTTAATAGTCCCGAGGCAAAGTTAAAAATCTCTTGTCTTCAATATCATTTCCATAGTAGCTGATTCTTTGACTAGTTTGTGTTAATTGCTCTGCCTGAGCTGCTAGAAAATTGGTCTGTGCTGAGCTGCTAGAAAATTTCCCTTCTGCTTCAGGATGCTATACAAAAGAGGCTATTGTGTCTGTCTTTTCTGTCCAATCTTCCAAAACTGGTATTATTACCATGCAGTGCATGGGTGTGCAGTACAGCTAGAAAGAGCACTTAATATCACCAGAAATAAACCAACGTGAAGACTGCTAGGAAAAAGGTCATTAGGACGCATTCCCATACTCCCATGATGGTTATATCTTTGGTCCAGCACTGAGCACACCTCAGTCAGAGCCATACACTTGGTAAGTAAGATGAAGTTGTGTAAAAAACCTGTAGTGGTTAGTAACACTAAATCCTCTAATTCTTGGGGATTTAGTCATTTAGCTAGAAGTTTCAGGAGGAACAACTACCCAAGAGGTGCCGTGGTCTCCTTATGCTGATGCTATTTTAAAGATTATGTGAAAAATTCCATAGCAAGCTTAGTATTACTTTTCCTGGATGATGCCATTTTAATTAACATCGCTATTATGTGTGTAGGAATAAAATATTACAGTCCTGTGTATTAGGCAAAGTGCTTGCTGTCTACCTTCAATTTCCCCTTCAAATAAATTTAGATATGGCCATAATATTAGAACAGTTTAGATATGACCAGAATACTAGGAGATAATTCAGGGCATTATAGAATCTCAGAATTCTGCTTTCCAGGCTGAAGCTGGATAATTACTGTCCATATAGCTTATATCAGAAAATTTATAAATGATAAATGGAAGGCCACAGGACCTCTGACCTAATACTAATTTTGTTTCTTAGGATTTGGAAAGCAGGTTTTTCAAGGACTTTGTCTAATATATTACTGGCAAGTCATTTTGTGGTATTTTGGATGAAATATGCACTTCTAAAGTGTGCCCAAATGCTGCTATGAAGTCAGGTTCAGCCACACTTAAATTACTTAGCACCGCAAATAGTTCTATTGATTTTCTGCAAGATCAACAGACGTGGTTCAACAGATTGTCTGCAAGTAAAATTGTGCTTCATGTGAGTAAGGTGGTAGAAGTGCCAATAATTGAAACACTTAATCACCTTATTTGCAGAATTCAATCTGTATGGCCATACAAACTTCTGCCAGAACTTCAGCCACTGAAATAAAAAAAAAATACCCCCAAAACCGTTAAAAATATCAGCAGGTAAATGTGTTAGCTGCTTATAAATGTTTAGTTTAATTGAACAAGTTTTGTTGAAAGGTCTCAGGCAGAAGGCATGGAAAAAAAAAGAAATTTGTCTACTATGGTGTCCTCTGCAATTATGATTGATATTCACAGTATAAAATAAATGGGAAAATTCAACATGGGAAATACTCAAATGCTGACTAGTCATTCCAGATCTTTTCAGCTGGAGAAAGCTGTATAGACAGTGCATCTGTATAGACAGTGCATCTGTCCAACTGCAGTTACAAAAAAAAAAAAAAAGATATTCCATAAAGGAAAATTCCAACAGGTTCCCAAAGCTGCAACATCTGTCTCTGGTTTGGAAGGCCTGTATTCAGATCTTTGATTTTGTCTGCAACAGGTTGGAAACATTACTACATTGGAAAGAGTTTTTCAGTAAGGTCTAGTGATTACTCCCTCATTTCAATTCGTTATCAGTAATATGAATTAAATAGGTGTCGTGTAAGCACGTAGATAAACAGGTGATTTATTGTTTAAAACACACATGCACACAAAAGTAGATATGTATATACTCTAAATAGAAATCTTTTTGCCAAAATGATACTTCCATAGACAGTTTTCTGAATGAAAGTATCCGTTAATCCTGTGGGCTTCCTACTTAAGGCAGATGAACATAGAAGTGAGATTACTAAAAATTAATTGTTGCAAAATCTGACTTTCAGGCTTCCAAGTGGAATCCACAACCTAATAGGAGATACCTCAGGGCCCAGCACGAGGAACAGAAAACATGGGATCCGCATCAGCCACCAAGTCACAGGGGAGGGTACAGCATTTGTAGGGCACCAGATCTACTTAGCTAACATGGGTTAGGTCCTGCCAACACTCACAGGACCAACCCTCTCCAGATACTTAGGCAAAGAAATCCCCCATCTCTGGAGCTCGAGTTTTTTGGCCCTAGCAGAAAATGAAACATTTCTCTGCACAGGCAGCAGTAGAGCCATAGGCACCTAAAGGTCTTCCAAGGACACAACTGCAGCACCTTCAGGGTTAGATGGCAGATGAAGGTTTTCAGAATTAAAATGGTGAATTTAAGTGCCTAGAAACTACCAAAGGCCCACATTAGATATTTTTTTTCCGAAGATGTGGATTTTTTTTCTTTTTTCTTTTTTTTTGGTTATTCTGAAATATCATTAACACTTTTTTCAACTGATTTCACACATATCCTTTCGATATATCAATTAAGGTCTCTTGGTGCATGCTAAGCAGAATTCACAATGTCATTCCTATCAATCCTGTAATATTTTGTGTTACCCTATTATATAGAGACTGAGGAAAATGGTTATTTAGTACTTTACATACGACAGAGTTTTATAACTCTTTGGGTTATTGAAAGATGTTAGATATAAAATTTATTACAGTTTTGCTGGTATGAGATACTGGTCTTCACTGATTTTGTCTAACAAAGTCCACAAAATCATGGTCTTTTTAAACACAGCGATAACAAAGCAATAAACCCTTCTTTCATTAGAACAGTAGACTGTTTTTTTAACCCACAAAAGCTAGCGATGCTATAAGGAGACATCAGACCTCTCCATGTCACTCAGTTGTCTTCATCTCCAAGGTGGCTGGCATCGGGAAGATGGCTTGCTCTGAGCTTGGGGTCCGGTCTTTCTTCAGAAAGGCACCCCCTCCAAACCTCCTGCGCATGTGGCCCGGGGCAATGTGCTGCAGAAACTCATGTCTGTGTATGCAATGATCACGCTTTGGTCTTCAGGAGTCCATAACAAAATTTGCACTGAATAATGCAACTGTTTAGGAGTTTGCATGGAATTCAAAATTCAACAAAATCAGGCAAAAAGTTGTGTCAGGAGGCAATAAACAAATCTAGTCATTGATACATAATCATGATAGAAGAACAGAGCTACATTGGTTGAAAACAGTGTAGCCAGGACCTGCTCTGAACCACTATGCAGTGTTATGAAAATAGTAGCTGGGAAACAGAAAGGAAGTAAATAAATTCATTTATTCTGACAGTCATAACATCCTTGTATCATCTTGGTGGAAAGTTAAAAAAGATGTCTACAGAAATTTTCAAAAGACATCTAAAGAAACCTCACTCGAGGCTTACAAAGAACAAGGCTCAAGGCCAACTCGTCTTGGAAAGACAAGTCAGCATATTGCACTGTAAGAAATCCATGACAGTCTCTTAACATCATCACGTAATAGGTTCCTGAGAAACCAAATCTTATCAGTCTCTGGCATTATGCAAATTTCTGTCATAATCTCAATCTGTGGACTTCGAGTCCTAATCAAACTGCCTTCAGCTTCGCAGTTGGCGAGCCTCCTATTGAAATTGTTTTTCTATCCTTCTTTTACTTGTCCAAGGAAGTTTGGGGGCTTGGCATGGCATCAGAAAGCCTCAGTTTCATGTGAACATGGTGATTTGTAAACAAACCCAAGGTCACCATGATATATCTCACATAATAAGTCATATTAATACCTTTTGGGTCAAATCTAAATAAATAAAACAGTAAAAGTCTAGAAACTAAATGTGAACAGAACAACAACAACAACAAAAATGTGTAGAAACAAGAAGTATTCAAAAGTTGAGGCACAACACAGATTTCTTTAAAAAAAAAAGGAATGATTTTGGGGATAGCGTAGTCTCAGGGATTTATATAAATGGAAATATATAAATATTCCACAAGAGAGGTGTATAAACTGGCTACCAGTATACTTAAACTTGTTCCCACCCATTAAAGCTACCATACTCTAGCATGGTCTCCACTCAGACCCGAGGCAGAAAGAAAGCACACCTGCACTGAAGGTGTAAGTGGAAGCTGACGTATTTGTAATAGCAGCAGACTGGTAACAAGAGAGGTGCATTCCAGGCTTTTTGTTCCCAAGAGGTGTCAAGGAACAATATGCCCCAGTAACCTCCTGGCTCTCTTTTGGTGACCTTCCCTTCGCAGTTGCAAACTGTTTCTGCTCAGCAGCATTTTTAAATAGATCTTTCCAGGTCTGGAAGCAACTATTTTAGAATAAGAAATTGGAGGGCATGTCTATGAATAGATTTGTCTTTTGAGGTGGAAAATATCCCAACATTTTCAGAAATAAAGGGCATGGGTAGAAAATAAGCGGGCAGAACTTTTTTTTTTCCACATAGAAAGTTCTAAACAAGTTTTTTGAAGGAAAATGAAAACAAAAGCTACATATGATGGTTTAGCTCCTCTGCAGGGCTTTGCTCTGTGAAGAATACCCAGATAACACCTGTCCATAGGGAACCTGACTCTAGGTTGACTTTTCTGGGTTTTGTTAAACATAAGAATCTACCTATAAAAAGATATATGTTGTAATATTTACTAATCCTTTTGTTCTGTTAGCACATAATTCTGTTGTGCTACAAAGAGCATTTCATAAAACTCTTAGATATGCATTACTTAAGACAGTGTTCCAGCGACACGATCAAATCAACTCATTTACCTTTCGAGGAAAAGAGAAGAACCTGAGGAACCTCACTGAAACTGTTACATCAGTGATGAAAATTGCCTTAAAATTTAAAGGAATAAACAAACTGTGTGATTTAGTCTTATAAATACGGTGGAGGCTTTAAAATTCTCATCAAAGGAAATGAACAAGTTTTAAAAGAATTTGTACTTGATGTTGCTGTCATGTAAAGTTTGCACAGCAGGGACATATTCTCTGCAATTTAGTCTTTTTTGTTATTATAGTTATAATATTTTTAGCATAGTGGAAATTTTATTGCGGATGCCTGGCCTGCCTCTTAACTCATGCTAATTATATTCATAATTAAATGTTAAGCAAGAATCAACTAGGCCAACTGGCTTGCACAGGTGTTTGTCGTATGAATGGTTTAATGCTTACACAATAAATTTTTGGATCTGAATCTGTAGTAATCTACTCAGTGAGAACTTTTTGCAAGAACTTTGTTGTACAAGGTAGGTCTGGCATAGTGCTTTGAAACCCGTACTTGCAAATAGCACTCGTTAGACATCATTATCCCCAAACCGTGGCTCGTTCTCGATTGCACAAGTACTAACAAGGCTAAAAGATTTTTCTGGTTTCTCACCTGCCATGGGACAGTGGTGCTCAGAGTATTAGTGCTTATGGAGAGCAGCATTATGGAGAGCAGCAGAAGTCATTGGATTCTTGGTGGAAATGTCTTTTTTGGGAAGGCACACTGGGAAGCAGTGTGACTCACTCCAATTTGCAAAAAAGTTGTTTACATTTGTAAATGATAGCCAGATTAATCACTGAGGCTCCAGTACCTCTCTGTTGGCTTTACACCAACTGCCAGTTGACAAAATGCAGAAACAAAAAAATTGCAAATGAAAAAAGACATGAGTTTCAGTTTGCTCTTCTTTTACTTACTTTTAGGGCATAGCAAATAGAGTATATTTGTGTAATTTAAACTTGATCTGTGGTTAAGGGAATCTTTTCACAGTGGAAAGAAAGGGCAGAAGCAAGAAGGGAGCCAACATGATAGTTCATATGTGGGTTAGCATAGGAGAAGCTCATAGAGAAAACCAAGAGGGAGAGAACGGTGAAAGAGCAGACAGAAGAATTGAGAAATCCAAGCAATAACGTGGTTCAGGCAGAAAAGAGGAGAAAAAAGAGAGAAGGAGCCGCTTAGTGGCTGTGACAAGATCTCTGTAACCTGGAGCATTTGTGGGAGGCAGGGGGAGAGGAACTTCTCATGGAGGTTATCTGGAGCTCTTGACAAAGTGAGAATTGGCACTCTGGGTTTGAGGGGAAAAATGTTTCATCAGGCTTGTGAGTGAAGCTTCTACTCAGGGAAAGTAATAACAGGAGGAGAAACAGCCTATAATGCCCCAGTTACACAATTTCAGAAGTGCAAAAATGGAAGGGGGGGGCGGGGGGGTGGAATGGAAAGAGAAGACCAGGAAGGGAGAGAGAAAAGAAGAGCCTTCAAGAGCAAGAGAAGGGGATGCTGAAAGTCATCACCTCCAGTGCTGTGCCATCTTCCTCTCTCCTTACACCTTCTTACTATCTAAAAGTTGCTGCCTTCCTCAAGAGTAATGCCACACATCTCTGTGTGCTGGCATGTTGGGTCTGAACCAGCAGAGAAGCAGGTATGATAAACAGTCTTGATGGTAACTGAGTTGTTCCTTGGTCCTCATTACATGGATATTTGAAGACCTGGCTAAAAGAAAGTACATTTACTCTGCAGAAGGAATAACTGCAAATGGTGTTTGCTGTGATAATGTGTGGTGCGCCATGGAAAATCTAAAAACACAGTAATTGCAGCCTTTGGATACAGCTGTAATATTCCGAGTAGACACTAACTTTACGGAGTTGCGTCCTAAATGCACTTTTATACATCCTGGATACTTCAAGCAGCTTCGGCCCCTGGTAGATTTAAGCTGTATTCATTTGTACCTTTTAGTTCCGTCAGGGGACTGTTACCTCCCTCAGAGCTCCCCAGCACCAGTGTGCTCCGACCACACTGCCCCAGTGCTCCTGACATCAGACTCTTCATCTGAGAAATTTCTCCTCCAGACGGTGCAACTTTACGGGTCGTCATGTTCTGGCAGGTAAAACCAGCCATGAAACATACCTTAATATGGACCATTACTTCTAAGTTTTACAAAACGTTCTTTTATAATGGAAAAAAGTGTTCATAGCATCATGGCGTCAAAGAAGAAACTTTGCAACTTCAGAGAAGGCTCATGATAATAATGCATTAAATGAGCTAGAAGAAAATACATAACTTCAGCCTTTACATTTAGGACCATGGCAAATCTTTGGGTGAGAATCTGATAGAAGTACAACTGAGTAACATAGACCTGCTCCAACTGCACCTTTGCTACCTGAGAGCAAAAATTGGTCCGAAAAGAGTTACTGCTTATTCTTTCTGGAAATGTTGTTCTAGAAATGGTCTGAAAATGGCATGGAACAGGAAATGGAATTAAATGTTCTAAAAACTCACAGAGTAGGCAGGCACGGAATCAAGTCATGAACGGTCAAAAAAATATCCTCCCAGTTTGCCATAACAGCATACTTATAATTTTGGAAAAGAAGAACACCACGTTGCTGAAGGGCATGATAAAGCAAAATGATATGACTCTCATAATAGCAGTGGGGCTATCCACAGAATTCTTACTGATGACACAGGATTAGGGAGAAGTGTTAAGTCATGGCTGAAATCAGGCACATGTTTTTCGGGGTGGAAGTCTGATTTCCCCACCCCTGAAAGCATCACCTTGCAGCATCACTTGACACAGCCCCAGCTTCCCGAACTCACCATTTTGTGCCTGCCATGGGAAGTACTGCTGCAAGTGAAATACTTTGGAAAAGTAATGACATCTAAATGTGAGGGTAGGCTTGTGTTCTTACCAAGGCTGGGCCAGAGTTCAAAGTTAATATGATTTATAATGTCTCTTGAGGGACACAAATTGTGAAAGTAGTAGTACTGGAAAGCTGGGTAATGTGGCTATGGAAAAGCATCTTTAGCAGCTGTAGTCCACCAGCTGTACCAGATAACAGCTGAAAAGAGGGTCAAGCAAAGTAAGAAATAGTGTGGGAATGGAAGAAAGGAGAAGTGCTGCACATCCTCCCCCAAAAATGTTGTCAGGGAGTATGCAGCGCTGAGGCAAACTGTTGCAGAAAAAACTCAGTGAACAAAAATTTCATCTTTAAGGGTGCTGCCTTGGACACAGAAAGATTTCTGCAATCCAGTGCCTTGTGCTTGTAGTGCAGGTATTGAATTTGAAATGCCCCCAACTTTAAAATAAAATGCAATTTTTCGTGCTTCCCGGAGAGTCAAACTGCTCCCTTTGACTCCGTTCTATATAAAATTCATTAGCCTGTTAACCCATTTGACTCAGGGAGAATATTGTTACATTTTGGCCAAAGTACTAATGCCTTAATTGCCTGGGAAGGTAGTATATCACACAGATAATCTCACTAAGATCAGGAACACAATCTAATTCACTGACAGCTCATGGTCTGACTCATTCACTGTTAAACGCTTTTGAGTGATAGTGTTGCACTGGGAAAAAAATCCTAGTCAGGCACAAAACCGCTTCACCTAGGTGTACTTAGATGATTCTAAAAGCAAACTGTGTATTCATCACTCATAGAAAAAAGTAAGATGTGAAGCAGCAATGAAGGTGGGACACTTAGAAAACTGTAACTGAGAAGTGGAGATATGCTTAAGCTCGTACGAAATACCTGGTGCTTGGAACTGGGTGTCAGGAAAACCCCAGTGAACAAGGGAAGCACTTTCCAAGCTGGTGCTGCTACAGTGTCACGTGAAGGGCAATACGCAGAGAAAGCTGAGGTGAGCAGTGACCAGGACTAAAACCCAACCCAGTTGCACTGTGCATCTTCCTCCACATTGCTACGGGTGTTACTGGAAGTAGAAGTGACAGAGAGGAAGTGCCTGGTACCTGCACAGGGTGCCCACCTGTAAGGAGGGCAAATGAAGCAAACAGGCAAAATGTGATTTCCTTTTTCTCCTTTTCCTTTCCTTTTCCTTTTCCTTTTCCCTTTCCTTTTCCTTTTCCTTTCCTCTTCCTCTTCCTTTTCCTTTTCCTTTTCCTTTTATTCTTCTTTTTCTTCTTTTTCTAACAAAAGCAACAGGAAGAAGCAGAAACGGCTGCCTGGCAGGCAGATTTATATACACTTCTGCAGCTCCCACCCTGGGCTATCAAGTGCCACTTTTAGAATAGCCTTTTCCTTGACTCATGTTTGATTTGCATCTGTATGTTCACATGCAGCCAGAACTAGCCTATGCTCTCTGCAGCTGAGTTTGTTGCTTGTTTTTCTTTACAACATAGATCAGGGCACCTGATGAGCTACATTTCTGCTTGCAAGCTGAAGTGTATTATCATTTAAAAAAATAGTAGCCCACGATGTGGATACAAACCCTCTGCAAAGAAGTATCAAAACTGTGACCACTCTATGAAATGCTAGTAGAATTTGATCCAAGATATGTGTTTTTGCTTTGAAGCTGTAGCTGTCCTTTAGTTCAGATGGTATTTGTGAATCACTGCTTCAAAAAAGGGGTCTTTTGGCACATGCTTTAGGCTGATGACAGGCAAAATGAAGTAGATTCTGTCTCAGAAATCTCCAAAAATAATCGTAGGTTTGACATAACACACCGTGTCATGAAGTGATATAAGCCACATAAGCACAAAGCAGGCTTTAAAATTAAAGGAGAATAATCCTATTTTCAAATGGAATACTTTCCATCAATTTGGATAACAAATAACTGATGCAGAATATAGGCAGCAGGCTATTAATGCAGAGATCCCTTAAGATCTGCAGTTCCTGGTAGTCGTTAGTGACCATGGCAGCCTGCTATCTCCCTCTGTTATCTGATAGTTGCTCAGACTGTTCACACGCACACACAAACAGCAAGCATGCACACATGCACTGAAGATTTCTATCTAGAAATAAAGATCTGCTTTTTACCGTCTTTAACCCCTCAGCACCAGTGATCCAGAGTTCCCGATGCTAAAGAGTGATGCAAAATGCATTAATGCTTAGCACTGGGAAATCCCAACTCCTGGTGCCAAGAGGTTCATAAATATAGTAATGAAACCTCTTGACTCAAAGTGAGCACTATTTAACAGAACAAGCATGAACAGCCTTTAGGAGATTTTGCAGCTGGATTTGTTCCACTGTGTCAGAACTGAACCTCCATGATAGTAGTTTTAAAAACTGTGCAGGGCTAAAAAACAGAGTTTAAGGAAGCCAGACAGCACAGAAAAAATAATATATATATATATGTGGAAAAGGAGAGTAAATACACTGCTGTATCACATAACAGAAAAATAGGCATCAAGAATCCCTAAGTATGAATTCAGTGACAGATGTCAAGGTCTTTGGGAAGTGTCCACCAAGCTTTATTTTGCACATGTTCCTAAACAACTAAAACAAGTACTTTGTGTGATAATTTACTAGCAAATCAGTATCAATAAATCAGAATCATGTAAGCAGTCATGTTTATTATATCCTTGTTGCTTAATATTCATGATAGTAATTTATTTTTATAGTACAGTTTCACTGTTATCTCCTCCAATGCTGTAACTTTGAGTCAAGCAAGCTGCAAAAGTAGAAGGTCAGGTAACCCTTTGAAGGCTGCAAAAGTTCATTCACTCGGTGGAATTTGCTTGGTTTTCTTTTGAAAATGCTTTAGTGGCTCCTTAAAATATTTATACTATGATTTCTAACCTAGCATTATTTATTTAACAAATATCACTGCAAAACAAGAGTTGCAAAGCAGTATATGGACACAACAAAGAGGAATCCAGAATTTCCAGAGATTCAGAACTGAAAATGATCATGTAATCTGGTGTTAATGTCTATATTTTAACTGAAGCACATACTTTTCTTTTCAGAAATATAAGGCACACACTTATTTAAGACTTTCAAATATTTTTCAATAGCAAAAATGTGATGGAAATTAACCTAGTATGTTTTTTAAATGTTAAAAACAGAAAGAAATTTGATCCTCGAATCACCAAGGTGTTTTGCTATTGAAGCAAATGAAATTCCCACTTCAGGACACTTTCTACTTCAAGAGAAACACAAAGGAGTTGAAATCTAAGTAGAAGTCGTAACCAAACACATAGGGCTTGTTAACCAGGTTGGCAACTATACAAACAGGAGATTTTATCCACAGGACACACAGAGTACCAACAACTCCAACTCCTACCTGCCCCTCCTACCAAAACACCTTGTTACTGACTCAGTGAGTCCGTAAAGACCTAGTCTTTAATAGCTCATTTTAACAATGTTTAACAGGTTTAACTGAGGAACCCTTCTTTCTTCCTTTCATGTACATTTTAGGAGATGAATTTTAGTGAAGCCGGTTGAGATACAAGGACCCATATATTTCTTTCAGTGCAGTCACTCCCATAAAGCATAATTAGGTTTGATGAGAAACAGTACAAACTCAAAGATGATGTTGATGTCAAGATCTTCTGCATTGCCTATAAGTAAGAAATCAACATAGGAATTCTTTATTTTCTTCGGCTTTCTTTGGTTATTATTTTTCTGTGCTGCTAATCTGCTTTACCAGATCACCTCAGATTGAGTAGAAGCATTCAGTGTGTAAAGCTTTTCTGGATAAAGGCAGTCTATAACTATAAAATAGGCTTACTGGTATGTCCCCTTGTCTTTCATTTAAGGATGAGCATTTGATGAAGCTGTATTGGTCATTGCACTTAATCAATTGTTTCCCGTCTAGGAGCATATTTTTCATTAGACAGGAGGTGGAGGCCACAAAAAAAAAAAAAATTGCTGATGAGATGAGCGAAGTATAAACCTACCTCATCAAAAAGATAACATCTAAAAATGCCTCAGGTTTATTTATGGCAAACAAAAAATATGACAGGGCTTCAAGAAATGAAGAAGATAAGCAGACATAAAAGACATTTTTATTCTAAGTGTAAACTATCATTAAATGTATTTAGATTTACACCCTATAATTATTATGATTGTAGCAATTAATCAATCAACTGATTAACATGTAGGGTCAGCAGGACACAGTGATCTTAACTTGAAGCTTGAATTAATTAATTATTCCTTACTCTACATTATTATTTTCTACTTGCATATGTTTGCTCAAAGTGTCCCTATTGACAAAATATATCTTATTTTTTTCTATGTATTGAGTCAAGTGCAGGAAGTTACTGACGTACGTTTGCTACTATGCCATCAGAATTTCAAACTAATTAAAAGATTTTTAAAGCATTGCATAATTTTTAACTACTTTTTATATTCTAATTAGCCAGGTTCGATTAAATTGTTTTCAGCGTCGCAACTTAAGAGCTCTCATCTCTTCAAGTGGAGTCACATTCAGTGGGTGTATATTGTTGCAGTGATATAATTCTGTGTTCATTATACCACCAGCCAGTGAAGTCTTTATGCTCAGTATGTTTGTTTACTGTCTGTGGCAGCGTGAGGGTTTTCCACTTCCACAGGCAATCTTGCAGTCAGGAGGTCTTCCTGAACTTCAGCTGCATTTGAATTTGCTTTATTCAAAAGCATCACCTGCAACATCCTCTTTGTGCTGAGCATGTCCTCTGTCTCCTTGCAGTAGGGTCTGGGTCACACTGACATCACTAACAAAACCCTCGCTGGCTCCGGAGGAGACACGGTCATGTCCTTCATGTTTGCTTCCTTCAGTTGTTCGTGGTTCATTGCCATTCCTCTGGCATCCTCAGTCATAACTTAACTGGGCTTGTTTAGCTCCTTTTTGTCTCACCACATTCATCATTGCTTCTAACACAGTAGTCAAGGCTTTATTTTTTTGGACTTAGTTTTTGGATTTTTTGGGGTTGTGTGAGTACCCTGGCTGTTTTCAGTATCTTACTCAGAATAATGGGCTCCAGAACCAGACATGACCCATCGGTCATGAAGAAGCGATGGTGCCTCCTGCCCGACCCTGAACAGGGATACCACTGTAAATATCCTGCCAGATTTTACTGCCCTGCACACCCCACTGCAGGGTCACTGTGTCTCATTTCCTCCCGCTTTTAAGTCCCATGTTTGTTTGACACTCCTGGTTCCTAAGAACTTGGGTTTGGGGTTATTTTTTTTCTTTTTCTATCTTACATTTTCTTATCTTTTATTCCATTGTTGCTTGTTTAAAGAGAGCCTAATGAGCCCTGATGGTGTTAAAAGTGTTCTATCAGACAATACCTAATTCAATGGCTTATCCCCCCAAAACATTCAGATGGTCTGGGCATATAGGACCACATATCAATTATCACCCACTGATCTGCACTTTCCTTGTGCTTTGATGAAGAGTATTTAACAGACAGCATATGCATCTGCTGTTCTCCTGTGCTGCCCCAAGCACCATGAAATGGTCAGCGAGGCTGCAGGCTCTGTCTGCCTGGGGATGTTTTAGCTACTGCAGCTTCTCCCCACCAGGCTCCCACTGTGGGTACAAAAGCATACAAGCCTTCCCTAGTTCTGTACCCATCCATGAATCCCACACGTCTTAAGCATCCTAAACCATCTTTTCCTTTTGCTTTTTTTTTTCTCATAGTGCAGGACTGAAACACTCCCCTACACTGTGATCCTCCTCGTTTCTCGTACTGGCACTTCCATCTGAGTAGCTCAAAATAACAGCAAGTCTAAGTGTGGAAGAAATGCCACAGCCCCCCAGACACCCCGCTTCTCAGGCAGGAGAGGGCCAGGGACACCTCCCAAGAAGAAGCAGCTTTTGGGAAGCCTTCCCCAAGTGCCTAACTCAACGCTCCCATTCTGATGAGTGCTTCCTCTCCTCCTCCTCCTCCTGTGCTGCCTCCTGCCATGCTTCTGTGCAAACACAGGCAGTGCAATTTTCTTCACGTGTGATTTTCTATTTTTTTCAGTCTTTAACACCCTACCGCAGTGAGGCCATGTCCTGATTCGGGCTGTTGGTCTCTACTATTATCTATATAATCAAAGATAAAAGAGATGCTAAAAATCCAGCTGCTGGTTCTCTTGCTGAGCTCTCAGAGAAGTTCATATTCCAGCCTCTGTATGTTTTTTTTAAATGCTAGCGTAGGAGATAGCAGTAATAGTAGTAGGTTTGGGGGCCCTAAATAGAAAGGGTAGGAGAAGCAGTTATCATCAAGCTTTTGCTTTGAAATGTAAACTTAGTAAAGACGGAGCCCGGCTCTCCCTGATGAAATATACATATGGAACTACAAAATGCCACTTTTTATCCATTTGTTTTCCTGACCATAACCACGTTTTCACACTGTCAGCATTTTCATTAGAAGCTCTTTTTGTCAGAGGTTTATAACGAGAATGTAAAGATTTGCTATGGGCTAAATCTCAATCCAAGAGCAAATGTTTATACCAATTCTGAAAACAATCAGCTTGCCCATTTGTAGTTATGCATGTGTTCATCATCTGTTACTGCTTGTCCAATGCTCTGCAACTTCTGGAAGGAAAAAGAGACATCTGGAGGAAAAAAAAGTGCTATCCTGCAGATAGCATACTGTATGTTCTCCTGAGTTATTGAATAAGGTACTACGTAAATGCAAGCTTTTCAGTTGATACAACTATTTTGTTGCTTAAGCTTGTCAAATTTACTGTGGAGAATATTTTAATGGGTGGCTTAGACCAGTCACTGTTTGTGCATTACTTACATGGAAGTTGCAGTAAAGAATCACTGGAAATTATTCACCTAATGAACTGAGCCATTTTTATGGTGCCAGACACAATGAATTCTTTGAAAACGTTTTATGTTATCTTTTGGACCTGCAGGTTAACAGGTTTTTCCTGTCCATCACTTCTACTGTGTGTCAGTCACTAAGTCTCACTGTGTTCTGGGGATGAGTTAAATTTAAGGGATTCTTTACTGTCTTTATCATTCCCTGGCTATGTTGGTTTGAACAAAAAGGTACAGCCCCATAGTATGAGCACATGTAGTGACATAAAGATAAATTTGCACACAAAATAAGTAGTTAGGATTAGCCTCACGTATAGAGTTTATCTATCTGAATGAACTTCAGAGATAGATAAAGATTAGCCAGATGCTAATACTTAGATCGCCTTAAATTTTAACACAGAAGGTGTCGGAGGATGGCTGCAGAGCATATCAAGAAGCTTTTTAAAAGTTAGTATTTGCCTACAATACTCACCATTGTACTTACATTATAATAGCGTTAAAGCAATACTTACAACTCGAATCTCTTTGCAGACTAGCGTATACATTTCTACATATGAGCACTTCCCTTGCTGGAAAGCAACGGGTGGGCTGAGGTGTCAGTGTGGCCACATCCTACAGGAAGGACAAGGTCACCTAAGCCCAGGGGAGAGGCAGAGGCCAGGCAGGATGCCCAGGGACGCGGAAGCCTCCGGCAGGAGCTGGGCGAGCCTCTCCTGCGTGGTTGGGGCAGCGTGTGTGCTTGCAGCCCCGGGTCAGGCTGCTGGCTGCAGGCACGCTGAAGCTGCTCACTCTCGCCATGCACTGCCCAGGGTCTCTGAGCACCTCACTGTGGGTCCAGGGTCACCAGGAGCACACAAATTCAGAGCGATAACGCCCACCACTTAATAAAGAGTGTAAAACCTGGGCACTTCCCCCTATTTTAAAGCTCGCTTGGTTCAACCCCAGCATCCTCAGGAGGCTTACCACTATGCCAGGCTTTCTCCAAGGCAAACCCCTGCTGCAGAGCTGCCCCGCACGTGGCTTTTCCCAGGGCTGCCCGCAGGAGCCGTTCCCGGCCGTGCCATGCCGTGCCGCGCCGCGGCAGAGCCCAGCTGCGGAGGCGATGCCTGCTTGGCCAGCCCAGCTGGGGCCACGCGCCGCTGCCAGCCCAGGCGACGCCTCGAAGTTTACCCAAAAAAAAAACCTCTCAGTGCAAATTTGCAGCCCTCATTAAGGCTTCTCAGCAGACCACAGTAAAAATTAATGGGGTAGCCCCAATACGAGGTGCGGGTACATCTCTGGCCACAGCAGGGTGCCGCAGCAACGGGGCTGTGTTAGTTCCTAAATGGCTGCAGTTAAAGCGGTTGGAAAAGTGTGTATAGACCAGCCTGTAAAGCCATTAGGGAATTCATTTTTCCTTTGGCAAATAATTCATGAACAGTTATAACTCGTTGACAAATCATTGTGCAAACAATGAAAAGAGTTTTTTAGGATGGTCATGAGCACACATCTGGTATGAATGTTCTCAGAAATACTTCTCCACGCTGGCATGCGCAGCACTTTTGTCTTTGGGAGATTTTGTGAGCACAAAAATGCTCACCTGAATGTTTGTGAACATGCAGGCACATCAGCAGCTCTCCTATGGAAAAAAAAAAAAGCAATATCCTTCATTTTTGGCTTTATTCACCCAGCTCTGCTTTCATCCAGGAAGCTTTAAGAACCTAATTAATTATGAACTAATTAACTAAGCTTCACAAAGTCACTGTGAGGTCGCCAGCATTGGTATAAATATTTCACAGCAAGTAAACTGAGGCACACAGAGTACCTTGTGTAAATAGAGTACCAACGCAAGCAGTGACAGCCGCAGACCTTTTGTTTCAATTCCCCAGCTCCATAAACACTTTTGCTGGAGTTTTGTGTGCTCCATGTCTATCTATTAAGGGTTAAAAACAAGATTTAATATCCTATATGAAATCTGAACAAATATGTGTTCTGCATAAATCTGGGCCACAAAATTAATATACTTGTATACATTTTCCCCAGCTGCTGTATTGCTGACATATCCAGCTTGTGGTCCGGAACATTTCAGGGAAGAAGGGGCCATCTCTGTGTTTAGTGCAATAGTTCAAGTGGAGTTGTATACTTAGTGGGGCACTCAGGCTTCTCCACTAAATATAGAAAGTAGCTCAGGGTACTTAGGGACTTTTCTTCAAAAAATGCCAAATCACTGGGGCTTGGTGGGGGGAGGAGGGGGTGGTATTTTAGGTTAGCTTTTCTTTTTTTTTTTAATGAGCAATTAAGATGGGCATTTAGTAAAGAAATAAGGAGTTAATGGTGTTTCCCTTTGTACGCTTTTATTCACATCACCTATTATAATGTGTGTGTGTGTGTGTGTATGCATAGTACTTATAAATTTTCCATTAAAAAAAAAATGCTTTCAGATAAGGCTAAGGCCATCTCCAAATAGTGCAGAAGTATTTTTAGGGACAGTGACCAGGGAGAAGCAGCTGTCTTCTAGTTTGTGACCACAGACTCCCCTACCCCAGCTGTGTGCCTGTGAAGTGTTTCTCCACGTAAGGAGGTGTTCACTTGAAGACAACGTGCTGGAGAAGTAAGGTGGGAATGCTTTGTCCAGAAGCACAGAGGCTTTCCTAAGAGCCGTATCGCGTGTTAGCAAACTGTGCAGCCTGTCTGGTGCGAGGCTGCAGCACTGCGCTCCCCCGGAGCACCAGCCCACCTCTGCTACACATGCGATCAGAGCGTGTCTTGCAGCAGGTTGGTTACATGTCCTTGTGAGGCATACTGGCCTTTTGTCGTTGTTGTTTTGTGTTTTTTTTTTTTTTTTTCATTGTTTGACCAGAGATGCCCAATATACAGTGCAATTTTTAATTTCCTGGAATTCCCTTTCCCCCCCAAAAAAAAAAAAACCAGAGCAGTAAAAGAGCAGTGTATTTGCTTTTTTTACGGCTTTTATTAACACTCTACTGGATGTTTGTGCCTAATTAGACCTTGGATATTGTGGCATGTCTATCTTGTGTGTTTATGGACAAAAAGCTGAGGTCTAGCTGAGCCAGCTCCAAGTCATAACTTCAGAAGAATCAGTGTGGCAGCTTGAAGTCACTAAAGGACTCCCTTATGCATGGGGATTCTCCTGTGGCTTTAAGGTCATTTCTTACTTGTAGAGCTGTGTAGTTTTACTGTGACTTCTGGGAACAGGCAAAAGATCAGAAAATCTATGTACATGTCCTATCTCTTGATCACTTTGTGCACTGTGAGCTACATAGTATGTGCCATTTCATAAATAATAATGCATCTGCTTGCTTGTAAAAAGCTGTTCATCACATACCACTCTTTCCTTTGTAAATGGTCATGTTTTTGCAATGGGAACAACAGGGTAAGCTGTGCCACATGCAAAAATAAAGTGGGAAGCTTACCTGACTAAATACTATTTTGTTAGTGCTGACGGCAGTGCAAAAATTGCACATTGTTAGGAAACCATGTAGCAGTGTGGAAGTGGAAATAAGAGTCTGTATCAAAAAGAAAGACTAAATACTGTTGTGTAGAATAATTTATTAATAGAAATACAAGTAATATTTTGTATTCAAGTACGGTTGGGATTGGAGACTTGGAAGTATCAGAGTTAGGTAACATGAGTCAACTTTGTTTCTCATACTAGACTTGCGTATGTGCATAGATAGTCTCATATTTTCTGCAACAGCCTGATCTTAAGCTCTATCATAAGTCAATTTGAAACTGAAACATCTGAAAAAAAAATCCAGAAATGTCACATGTATTCTGCACGTTTTTTCAATGTATGAACAAATAACAGCAGCATTATAACTGGGGGGGTTGGAATGCAGGTTGGATTACTCTTCCTATTTTTGTGCTGTTCGTTTAGCTTTCCTGTTCAGTATGTCAGAAAGAACCAAAAGTACCCTGCAAAGTCCACCATGCAATTGCCTGACTGGGTGAGTTCCCACATTTCAGTTCACGATATCATCAATCCACCTCACTGTGGATGTTTTCAAGTTTTCTTTGACAATCATGAGGGCTATAACCAAAACTCACCAACGCCCTCAAAATAGTAACTGAGATTTTAACACTTCCTTTCTGCAATTTAATCTGTTTTTTATCGGCGTCAATCAATAGTGAATTCCCAAGCTGTGCAACTGTAGGATGTTGTTTGTAGTATGTGTGTGATAGCTACAGGTGTGTTACCACACATACAGCAGCTTCCTATACATCAGGTCCTAAGCAACCAAACTAAATCTCCACATATATTGCATCTAGTTAAAATCTTTTGTTTTATATTTATATCACTGCTAGCTCAAACTCTGAAGTTAAATGTTAGAGATCTAAAGTTCCCAAGTGCTTTTCCTAAATTTTTGCTTTATGAGCCCTGGGTATTTCCATGCTAACCTTAAGCAGAAAGGGCTTTCTTCTTCACTAAGCATCTTCTTTTTAAGGGCTGGTGCTGTGAACTCTTTATAAACTCTTTTTATTACACTTACATGAGAAAAAAAAAATGGAAATGAGATATGAATCCTTTCAATCCCAAAATAGACACAACTGCACTTAAACTAGAAAGCTTGCCTAACTTCTGGACCCAGAAGGAACACATACGCATATATGACACTTACCACCATGTCTGTAGCCTGTAGACCCCATCCTGAGCCCCAGAAAGGTTTTTGGATTACATCCTATGCCATTCCTTGCCACATGAAGATAACATGATGTTAAGTGCAACCCTCTTCTTCGTAGCTGGTTACGCAGTCATCTCTGTTGGTACAGCAATACTGTCTTCCACCAGACAGAGAGCTCAATATTTGTCTTCTCCACACATTAGGCCTCCCTACGTAGGAGCAATGCATCATATATTTATTTGACTTCTTTCGTTCTTTGCTGGTGACTCACACTGGCTGCGTGATGGTGCTTTTGCAGGCAGTAGAATTATTTTATCACTTTGCATCGTAACTCCCGCGCCCAGTAAAATACAAAACAAATAAGATTCTTCACCTTATTCATATGCCAGATAATAGATTTATTGCTACTGAATATATCTTTCACTCTATGATTTTTATTTTTAAATTCTTTTTTACTTTGGATTATGAGACTTATTTGAGGGAAAGAGAAAGTGACAAGCAAAGAGGAAAGTGAGACAAGCAAGATGGGTACAATGGGACGCTTATAAGAGATGACAGGCTGGGTGCAAGAACTGAAGGACAGAGAGGAAAAAACTAAAAGTGCGGGTGAGATAATAATGCAATAAACTATGGAGTATACCAGTAAGGTCTCTTAACCAGAGAACAGAGAGGATTAGGGAGACATTTTTGCAAAGACAACTAAGAGATTTGGATGAAAATAAGTGATTTGCCCTCTTCTGCATTCTGACTCCTGCATGAAGGTTGCATACATGAGTCCTAAGTGTATTTTTGCAGGGTTCTTTGCCAAGCAACATGGGCAGTTCTGGGAGAGTCCCTCTCTCAGAGGACGGTGCCCTGTGAAGTCCAGGAGTTGATTTACTGCACCTTGTCACCAAGTCAACAAAAAAAAGGACCTTTTTCTTATAATCAGGATATCAAACTGCAGTTCCAAGATGCCATCCTGGACAGGAGATAACTTATACGCACACACTGAAGTGTTTAGAGGGAAACCTCCCAGCCATACTGTCAGGCACTAGGGAGCTGGGGAGGTCCCACAGCTTGCTGTCATTGCTGCTCTTCCCGTTGATGCTAATCAGTTCATTTATTTCCACATGAGTAGGAGACCTCTGGGTCATCAGTCCCTTTGGTCTACAGGGAACCTTTATAAATATACATGGGGTCCACATTGCTCTTAAATCTCTACTGCAGATGTCCACAGCTTTGAAATTAGTGGATGCCAGATTACAGAAAAAGTATTTTCCCTTTCTTTTTCTCCTTCTGCGGTACCTTAGTCTACTTATGGTAAAAGACACTGAACTGAAACTAGAAAGAACTGTGAAGAGCTTGGTTCCTGCTATTCCACATGTGTAGAAATCAACAGAGGGCCAGAACTGCCATTTCTCACACAGACTGCACATTGACTGGGATTTTTTTTCTGTAGTTTTCCACCTTTTCATACTTTTTTCCATAGCCTAGAGAAAGGACAACTCAGCTCTGCATCATGTTCTCTTCAGTTGAGTGTTGTGTCCAGCTGCCCAACATATATCAGGTTTAAAATGGAAAAAAAAAAAAAAAAGAAAATTATCACTATTTTGAACAGCCTTAGGTTGGTTTTATTTGCTTTAGAAGGAGGAAAATATGGAGCAGCTGCTTCCCTACCGCTGTGTGTGTATATCTCCAAGTATACCTCCATCATTTTCTTATCACTTCTCTTATACTCATTCTGAAGACCAGGGAGGAAAAAGGCATCTATATACTTCATCCTTCCTTGTGTCCCTTTTGTATGTCTCTTCCTCACTCACTGATTACAGAGACGATGCCACAGAAATAGAGGCACACTGTAACTGGGATTGCAGATTGTGTATTGTTCCAAAGAGAAGAGCAGAGTGAGCGTTTCCAATGAGGACACAATACATCTTTTGCCATACCTTCATTTATAGCATGCATGGTGTAAAAGCAGGTTAGATAAGCATCCAGTGATGTGACTTTATTCTTTTTCTGTTTGTCCTTTACACTTGCAGTTTGTAAACAGAAAGGGGTAAAGATGATATACCAAAAATAAAGGGAGAAAGCCAGGTGCACAAGTTTCTGTGCCATCTCGAATAGGGAGGGAGGTTAAATTGCAGCCAACTGGGTAATTTAGGTGCACAAACTTAAAACTAATAGTAAGCTATCCGCATACAATTTTTTGGCAAAGCCGAGACCCCCTCCATTTGTCCAGAGTCGTATAGTGTGTGAATGGTTTTGCACGGGAAATGATTCTGAACTTTGCAAATAGCTTTTATTATAGCTCCTCTGTGACACTGCTAGAAAACAGATTAGATCATAGCTCATTTCTCTTTTATTATTCTGACAGTGATTTCATTTGTTCAGAACTTCCATTTTGCCTTTAATATCTCATATGCGGTCACATTTTGGGAGCTTTAGGATGTGTTGGGTCTGCGTTCAGTGTTACATGTCTCTCACCTTAGCCAACTCATTACAGAGAAGCATCCTCCCTAAATAACAAATATTAACAAACATGTATGAACTTCAGATGATACAATTCCCAATTCATTTCCTGGGCTATATCTCTGCCAAAGAAGCATCAAATAAGGAGCTTGCCTTATCCCTAAAATAAGGCATGCTAGTTTGGGAAAAGGCTTTTGTTTTATATGTATAAAGGGGAAAACATATTAAACCCTGATCATGCAAAGAACAGATCTGGTGATCTCAGTCCTCAGCTAAAATTGCAAAAATAAAAACATTTGATAGATCAAAACAAGCACTTCAGCCAGCCATTCTGCTCTGCAATACATTACACTTCTGGCCTTAAAAGTCAACTGCATAAAACATTTGTACCACACTGTCAATGCGCTCTCGAAAATGAACGTGGCTGGCCACAATTGAGTCCATTTTCAGACTTGTTTGGTTTTTTTTCAGCAACACAAAGCCACTGTCCCATTGTCCCTTTTCTTCCACCTATATGCTGCTGCTCAGGATGCCTGACCCAGGATTAGGTCCTTCCCACCGGTCTCCAAATATTACAGTGAGCTGTTGTTGGGAATGCCTGGACCAGCCTTCAGCCTGCTCTGAAGTTATGCTGGGCAACAATCCAGCAGAAAGCTAGGCATTAGAAAAGCCTAAAGGTCATTTTTGCACGTATAATGTCTTTCTAACCTAGTCTATGGACAGTAATTAATGATTTAAGACTAAAATAAAAAGAACGGTTAAAAGCGAATGCAGTATAAATAAATACCAGTAGGCTGCAACAAAAAAAAAAATCATTGTGTAGGTCTAGCTAGAATTATTTTAGTTAACTAATTTTTGGAAGTAGTATCACTGAAAAAAAAAAGAAACTATAATTTTAGTTTATACACGTTCAACTGTGACATTATGACACATTTTTTTCATCTTATGTCTGGATCCTTTACCTACAAAAGCCAGCTGAGATTTTTTTTTTCCCCCTTTGGATCACAGAAAGATTTATTTCTGTGACTGCAGATATTTTAAAATATATTTTAAACATTTTCTATTATTCTCTCCTTCTGCTCTCCACACATGTTAAAATCCATTCATAGCAAGGGTCTGTGAAAGGAGCTGGAAAGGGCTATGTCCTTTTTCTGGGGCTTGTTTTCTTTGTAAGACTGGAAGTACATTGCATTTTTGTGTGCGTGTTTGTGTGTGTGTGTACGTGCACAGGCTTAGTCCTCAGGTGGAACTGTGGTTCCTGTGCTTTCGTTCTCGAAGCTGTTATTCTGGAAGGGAATGGAGGCAGCTGTGTTTACAGCTCAAGTCTTGGCATACATTTACCAGAATCTATTATTCATATCGTTCAGTATCAGGGAGAGATCTCAGGCCACCTGTCTATCTGACAAATTCACCCTTTTGTGAGCTTTCTGTTCATAGCAAATTATGTTCACATTGATGAATTGAGTTTTTATGAGCATTGCTAACTAACATTCTCACAGAAGGCCAGGGGCAATAGACTGCAAGTGTTTCTGGTCCACAAGTAAATGTTAAAAAGAAAAAAACTGCCAGTATTTAAAGACAATTTGCCATGGAGGGATAGTTAAAATATTTGGCAAAGCCTTAATATTTATAAATTCAAGAATGTCCATAAATTATTGCAAATAGTAGGCTTATAACAAATAAAAAATAATAATAATTCTGTACTGTCTCCTGTGATTGTAGAGGACTCTTTAGTATTCCGGATATTCACAGGTAGCCAGTGATCAAAGCTTTTCACAAATTCTGACCAAGGCTTAACACAAGATAGGAACCATTTAGTTTTGCAAAGGGAGATTTTTCTTCCCTTGAAAAATTTTGCAGTAAAATCAGTGGGACAAAGCTATGTATGCACAAAATGATGATTTACCTGGCTTTTGCAGCATGGTGCTGCTTCGTGTCCAAGGCGAGCCATCAGTGATGGGAACAGCTGTATCCTATAGCTCAAAAGAACTATAGTTATAGATTAAAATATTTCTGTAATGAGGGTTTTTGTCACAATGTGATGAGATGCCGCCCCCCATGTGAACCCAAATTCTTCATGCCCCTTTCCCAGCTCTTCAGCAGTGGAAGGCAATGTCACAAACAGACCATGACCCATCTCTGAGGGCAAAAGTTAGTGAGGTGGATTACAAACCTGCAAATACAGTCAATCACTAAATAAATAAGTAAATAAATAAATGCTCATACACATCAAGTAAATGCATGTACGAAAACACAATGCATCTAGGGCCATTTTATGTGCCTTAGAGCACCTCAGACACTGCATGACGTGTCCCCTCACTTTTTGGCACAGTTGGTGGATAGCCTGGGTGCAGGAGGGGCACTCCGATGTCATGAGATGCCTGAATCCCACCGCAGCTATCACAAGGATGCCCGTGGGAGCTAGTGGCTGTAGCACGAGACCCTCACCAGGCACATCACCATGGAGGGGTGGCAGCTGGGTGTCCCCAGCAGAGCAGTGGTGCTGCCTCTCGAGCTGTTGTCCCAGGAGGGGGGAGCGGAGCGGCTGTCCCTCATGAGCTGTAGCTGCCATTTCCAAACCTGGCGGTGCAGCACAGCCTGCTGCTCTGAGCGCACCCAGCCGTTAGCGTGGGCACAAAGAGCACTGCTGTTACATCTTCTGAAGTTTCCAGTCGAGGATGAGGGTGACAAGTGTGTTGGGTTGCTTTCAGTCAACCAGCCAAACCACTAGCTTCGCAGCACAGATTTGAGAGACCTTTCCAGCTAGGAGCCTTTGGATTTTAATTTCACTTGTGCCAGTCAGGCGCTTTATAGAACACCATTTTGTCAAATGGATGCGCCATGTGAATTTAAGCACTGCTGAAAGCCTCTTAAAGCTAGCCATTCATTAATGGGAGAACATTGTTCTGCTTTCCCTTTTTTAACCTGTGCATGTGATAGGTATCTTCAGCAGTGTCAAACAAATTTGTAGAACTGGTGATTAGTTGCCCAAAGAGCATAATATATGCATTATTAATTATAGAAGGTAAGTTTGGCTAATTGTCATTTCTATACAGTAGCACTGCACTACGATACATTTTAACAATCTATAAATAATTGATAATTTTTTTTCTTTCATCTTCCTTCCTAGTTTGCATAAAACTAATGACTTGGTAAATGTTACTCACTTCAAAATATTCCACTGCTCCTATGAAAATTAAACTAACACTGTAACCTTAGCAAATAAGGAGATTTTTCTTCTTATTGTAGGTTAAAAAAAAAAGAGAGAGAGAGAGAGAGATACAATGCTCGCTTGTATCAAAAATCTGCCTGTGAAATCCAAATGAAAATCATGCATAATACAAAAAAGTGAGCAATAAGGGGACTACTGTAATATGTTTGACTTTTAAAGCATCCAAAAATATTCAGGAAAGTTGTGATTTTACT
>VXAL01002527.1:75000-95018 GCA_013399475.1 Chauna torquata
TACCTGTTCGTATTGTTGACAGACAACTATAGTGCAAGTTGTGAATGCGGAAGGCAGGGAAACGCCGTGTAGCGAATTCAGCATTTCTTTTTTTTTTTTTCCCAAGGAGAGGGGAGAGAACAGTTCACCAGCTAGCATTAATGCAAGTTTTAATTATATAGCCATAATACCACTTTCCCCTCGGAGAAAGGTTGGTTTAGATTACACGGTGCAAAGGAAATTGCAAAAAATAATAACTTCAAAACAGCCTTGATGCTGCAAATTTGTAAGAATTTGGTCGCGTTCTCATCTTGCATTTTCAGGACAGACACATTCATCCAGTTGCTAGGAAAACCAAATAATGAAAACATAGCTGGGATTTAGCAAGTTCCACTGGGAATTACCTATGATAGAGGGCAGGGCTGCACTTCCTCAGAACATGCTCCTGCTGTAAAAATTCACAAACCTGGCATTCATACAGGCATCTGTCGCTTGCTCTAATGCCAGTTCATAGTATACATACAAACATCTGCTTCCATGCACAAAGGGATACAGAACGCTTGACAGGTCTGTGTTAGCAGGGTTCGCAATGCCAGTTCTTTATGCAAAAACCCTAATGCTTCCCGTCAAGCCATTAGAAGTGATACAATCAGCCCAGGCCCCATTAAGCCATCAGTGTCCACCTGTGATAAAGATGGCCATTTGTTTTCTTAAAGCCCACTTAATGTCTGCTTAACTCAATTTGTCAGGAAATGTAGAACAATTTCCTCACAGCCTGAAATTTGGTAGTGGTTCAAAGTCAAAAGGCCAGGTCTAGTCTTATTCAAATGATATAATGAACAGTCTTCAAATCTAAATCTCCCTTGGGGAGATGCTGTTTACTTTTTTTTATGTTAGAAGGAGAAGAAAAAAAAAAAAAAGGAAGAATAAAATGTATGCTTTTCTTTGATTACTAAAAATATTGAATCCTTTTAACCCCTTCATATGGGTCATCTGAGAAATGAACTTCCCTGCTTCCCTTTTTTGCTGGAGGTTAATATACTAAAGGTTAGACGTAGCAGAGCAAAAATACCAGCATGAATACTCACAACATTATTTTCAGCATATTTTTAAAGTCTCCTTTTAAGCATATAATTTTACAGCTTATCCACCTAAAACACATCTCCAGTTTTCACTGTCTGGGGGATCCCTCCTGGAGTGCTGACGAGGGGCCTGATCCCACCTCTCACTGGCGATGCCAAAGGCACCATTCACAGTGAGCTAAGTGAGAGTGCATTCAGTGGGAATTTTGCCCAGGGAAAATGAACAACAGCTGAATAAATATTACAGGATACGGCCCCGTCCTTGCGATTGTTCTGTGAAAGTTCCTCTCAGCATCTGAATTTTTGTGTGAGATGAAATTCGAGAAACACATTGCTACCTCATCCCCGTACATCCTCCCAGCCTGCTGCAGTTTCTGTCTGTCCTGAATTGCTGGCCATCGCCAGGTCCCCAACAGGCATGTTGGTCTGGAGAGCGCAGGAGAGGTTCAAGGGACCCCAACCAAACCCACCCTCGGTGCGGGCAGCAGGAGTGAGAGGAGCCTACGCAGGAGAGGGGAGTGGGGGTTTCGTGAGCTCCCTGGGCTGGCAGTGGTACCTTGTCACGCTTCCACCCCTCCATGCAACAAAAGCAAGTAGCGATGGGCCATCGCTGTGGTAGGGCAGAGCACTATTCCTAAGATATCTCATTGCCAAAAAAAGGAGGGAAAAAAAACTACATATAAAATAAGCAGGATTCCTGATTTCAAAAACATACATAAACACAGACCAATAGGTTCAAGAAATCAAATTAATTCAGAATTTGTGACCTTACAGATGCCGTTTCTGTATCTGAAGGCAATTGTTTGAAAGTGTGAGCAACTATTTGTGTTTCCCTGGAAAGGAGCGCAGGTTAAGCATCACAGCGCCGTCTCTCTGCTGGCTCTAACTGCTGTTGGGGAGGTGCATTACGGCCTCGAGTTGTGCATTTGCAGAGAAAATATCACACCGGCCAGATGCTCAAGTCTGCTCTTTCTGTGCAGAAAACCCCGCGCAAGGCGAAATACCAGGAAAGAGCTCGGCACTTTTTTCCGACGCTTGGTAGAAGTTAGCAGCGAAGCACGATCATTCCAGTTGGGATCAGATGAACCATTAGCTATCAAAGTCCTAAGTCTAATTAACCCCCAAAATTAACTGACAAAGATCATTCCTCTTTTATGCTGCCTAACTGGTTGTATGTACGCTGGGCATGCAGTACCTAAGTCAGATGCCATTTTGTTATAATTAGGGCAGCAAATTTTGTTTTCTGTTTGGTACTTGCTGTTACATATTGCATGTAATGTATGGCACTGTTAAGGGAAAAAAATTGGAGTCAAAGTGCCTGGAAAGTTAGGTCTGCTCTGTAGCACTGTGAGATTGTTGACATCTGCCGAGGTTGGAGAGCTCAGTAAGCAGGAAATGGGGTGTCACTCTGAGTGGTAGTTTACCATTATCCTGGCATCCTAATGAAGTGTCTGCAGTGCACAGAGCTTCTGGATGGCATCTTAACGCACGGCTAAGCAAAAGCACTTCTCTCCTTGTCACTGTCATCCATCTGCCTGCACCCTACTGTAGCCAATGGGATGGAACCATGCTACAATGTGCTATAAGCCATTTAGAGTTGCACATTGCATAATCAGTCCCATCAAATATGTAAAAAATGACTATTATTGGTTATTTCCCTCAAACTCTGGCACCTGGAGTTTGATACATTAAAGTTTAACTTTTTTAAGTGCTGTTTTTTCCCATTAATTCCACATATATTTTTGTTAAATGGGACTGAGTTGCAAACTCATTGTCTTGGGTCTGGCTAATGGATTGCAAAAGTTGTATGAATATTCATTGCAAACTCCATTTTATATTGCATAGGATGAATTTATCAATTGCCCATATAGGGAGGTTTCATACAATTCTCATTTTCTTTTGCAACATCTATTTTTGAGGCATTAATCAAAAGTAAAATCAATTCGGATCACAAATTGGTTATTTTCCTTATAGCAAACATTAGTTAGTTTGAATACTTTTTATAGATTTTTTTGGAAGCAAGAAAATATTTTACAGTGTATCTTCACAAGACAATTGCCATAGTGTACTGCAAGTGATTAAAATTGGGACTTTTATGGTGCATACAGAAACACTAAAATATCCTGATACTGAAAGTGATACAAATAATTTATATATATACACACATACATAAAAATCTGTGTATTTTACCCAGCATGACTTCCAGAATATGAAGACTTACCAAGTGAAAGCAGAGTTTGGGCAGTTGACATCCCTGAAAAAAAAATCAAGCCAGAAGTGCACTGTCTTTTAAGCAAATTTTCATTCCCTGATAACACCAAAGCTATCAAGAACTAGGGTTAAGCATTGTGTGACGGGGCCAGCTTCTAAAATGGGCAAGAGCAAGATGAATTGACTAAGTCGGGTGTTTATTTATACAAACAAGAGGGCAGAACATAATTTAGTTGCATCAGGAATTTTTCACAGACATTAAAACTATAGCAAACATAACAGCGGGGATGCTTGCACAGCAGCACAGTGGGGAAGCTCACAGAGCGTCTGCCCACACTACGGCTGGCTGTAGCCAGCGCCATAAGTCTCACAATTTCATTAGCACTCGAAAATCCACCTAACTCACTCAGTTCCGAATAGAAAGAAAGGGAAAAAGGGAGAAAGAGAGAGAGAGAAAGGAAAGAAAAAGAAAGAAAGAAAGAAAGAAAGAAAGAAAGAAAGAAAGAAAGAAAGAAAGAAAGAAAGAAAGAAAGAAAGAAAGAAAGAAAGAGAAAAAGAAAGAAAGAAGGAAGGAAAGAAAGAAGGAAAGAAAGAAAAAGAAAGAGAAAAAGAGAAAGAAAAAGAAGCAAAGAAAGAAACAAATAAACAAACTGAAAAAAAGCCCCAGACAAGGCCTGTCTTTCGGCAGCTGAATCAGTTGTGAAATGTTGGAAAAACTCTTGGCAGACAGATTTTGCTGTAGCAACAGTGTATGACGTTTTAACCACAGCAGAAATCTTATCCAAAAATACAGAACAAGGTGAGAAGAGCCATGTAAGAAAACAAGAAAACCATACTATTAAAAACAAAAATAGATTAGGTGACAGATCAATAGTTTGATATTTTATGCGGAATCATAAATCATTGTTTCTTCAGCAGTTCGGCTGTGAGGCTCGACAGCATAAAAAGAAACCATGGCTTGTGATAAAATTAGGCATTAATGTGAGCCATAAATGCCATTTAACATTAAACATGCACAAGCAACTGAAATGCCTGGTAAAGGGAAATGGGTACTATAGTAAAACTATACAAAGTAAGTCAGACATGAATAATGCAGCAGGTCTGAGGAGGGTCATGGGTCAGACTCCGGTACCTTACAAAATAATGAATGCATGTCAGGTTAGAGACATACATCCCTTCCTAGCAAACGTGAGTTATTGGAGATAAACCTTGGACTTCCTGTTCTGAGACAAAGTGGCTTGTTGTAAACATCTATGTCCATTTAAAATTAATGATTAAAAGAAAGATTCAGTGGGATTTGCTTAAGTATTCTTTATGGATACGAGTGCTAAAGGTTACCTTCTTCATTCATTTTTACTCAGCCACTGTTAATGTTACAGACACGTCATGTTTTCTTCTGTGCTCAAATGTTTATCCAAAGCTCATTTACAAAAGAGCTTATATAATATTGTGTTTTTTCAATGCATTCTTCATTTAAATACAAACAAGAGAGCATCTCCACTGTGTTGCTCTGTTGAAGGGAGCCAGCCCTATTTTTAAAGACAGTAACCCAAATTCTAAATATACGTTCTATGAAAATATTACACAGAATACCATCTGCGATTCACTTCAGAGTATCTTGATCTGCTGAAATTATCCTACATCTTCCGTATTTTGCCCGAAAGAATGCAAAAAGGATTAAACGTCCTCTCATTCTTTCTTTCACTAATGTGATTATGACTACATTTTTCCTTCTGAAATCTTCACAGGGAAAGAGAGTCTAACTTTCCAAAATGGCAATCTTTTTCCCTAGATTTTCATCAATTTTCACAATAAAAGAGTATAATGAAAGATATTATTTCACTTGATCAAAATTGGTCTGTTCCATTTCCTTGACTTAGATGGACAATTTAATAGCTGTTCAGAGTGTTTTCCTGTCTTTGCACTATGTATCGCTAGGCTTCATAACACAGCATAGAGGGCGATACCTTCTCCACGGCTATTTATACAAACCCATGTTTAAAGATTTCCTCCCTCCATTTGAGCATGGTAAAGAGACAACCTCAAAAAAATCTTCCTACTTAGGAATCTGAAAGGAGAAAATTTCTATGAAATTGGGACTCAAGGCTTTACAGAAGGAAAGCAAATGCATAGGTATTGCAACTGAAACATAAGATCTTGCATCTGATCTGTTAAATATTCCATCAACAAGGTCAAGAGTAAAGACAAGCCCAGCCACTAAAACTAAAGTGAGAGTAAGCTTTAAGAAAAAAATTTAAAAAAAAAAAAAAAACTGTTTATCCTCTTCACTTTCTCAAGTGGAAAAACAAATTCTTTTATACTAGAAGAAAATCAAGTGTATATAGCTTTTCTTTAAAAACACACACACACACACAACAATATCAACCATTTTAATGAAAGAGTATCCAATATTTTCATGGAACTATAAAAAGGAGCGAGAGTAAGTGTTATGGCAAAAAGCCTGGGCTCAGCAGCTTTGTGTGGGAAATGGTGAAATGTGACTGTGATTTATAATGAGAAAAGGTATCTACAACATACAATTTTCTACCTAGCTGCAAATAATAATTCATAGTGATGTCCCTTCCAGATAAAATACCTTTGCAGTGTAGGACTCATGTGGTAAAATGATCATGATAAATGTCAGACCAGTGCAGGTAACGGCTTTACAAACCATTAAGATTAGCTGGCTCTTTTTTTTTTTTTTGATGATAACAGTAACCATGCTGTGACTGTATGTGGTAATAATATCTCAGTACTGATAAATGCCAGAGCCAGGCAGAGGTGTTTATCATTCCTGGTTCAGAAATGCTGACTAAAGTTACCACATGTTGCCTGTTTTTCTTCTTTTACAATAGACTTACAATTAACAAATAGGCTGATTCGCAAAATAATTTTGTGCATGATTTCTATGGATTTTGTGCTTCAGCACCTAGCTAAATCTCTCTTCTCCTCTATGTCAGTACCTGTGGCTTTGGTACAGTGAGCCCTAAAACAAAGTTATGTATCCTTGCCGTTCTTTCACTAAATAATTTCTTTGTAAATTAATACTGTTCTTTTTTTTTTTATTTCTTTTACAATTATGTCTTATGAGATTCTGTAGGGAAGGTGGTTACCAAGCTAATATCTGTGTTAATTGGCACAGCAAGCAGGGACACTTGCTTCAAAAGAGCATGATAAACTTTTACTGTACTAATTTTCCTCACAAATAATCTGTAAGGGACAAACAGCAAGCATTTCCTTCTAACGAGTTTTTCCCAACCTCACTGTTTCAGTCCCACTGATGTCCATTGAATTTTTATGGAAAAAAAAAAAAAGGAATTAAAAACAAGTTGAGCAGCTTTATATGAAAAGTTTCAGTAAGCAACAGCCAGGGCTGCTCCAATCTAAATATAACTTATCTGGTAATATTGCAGCATGTGCATACACCATGCCGCACAAGTAAAAAGCCGACAGAATTTGTACCCTCGTCCTACTATAAATTCACTTCTGCACATTTCATATCATTTTCATCTGTAGCTTCAGCTGTATTTCCACTGGACAGATCATCTGTAGGGCAAAAATAACCAGTGTTAATAGCTTGTGGCAGAAAGATCAAGGGTTGACTGTGTTTCAAGACTAGGAGGTCCTATGCTGTCCAGAAATTAAGGCTTTTGATAGGTCAAACCAGAGCAAAAGTAAAAAACAGACATTGTATTCTTCATTTGTGTGTAACTTCATCACAACTACTGTCAATTGCATGTCTTTCTATAAACTGAATCAATATGAAAGATTTTTTTTTTTTAACTGGAAAATAATACTTATGCATTGACTACTTTGAGCTTTTGTCTCTCATATATATATAAATCTTCAAATGATAGATAATATCTATCTATATCTGCATGTAGGAAATATTATTCTCTACAGGTATTAGGAATATATACTGAGGAAAGAATACTATACTATAATAATTTTAGCTTTTAAATTCAGTTCAATTGCAGGAAAATTTTGCTTGAATTTTTTTTTTGGGGGGGGGGGGAGTGGGAGTCTTTGCATCAAGACACTAATCACCATGAATGCTTATGCAGCACCTACTGAAACAGGGATGCAATCCTGATTGAGCTCTCTGGGTGCTAGGGTAATACGAATATTAAAAAGGAACATATACGAAGAATGATAGGTGATAATTAAATCATAGATTTTAAGATCAGAAAAGAATTCTCAGGTTATCTAGGGCATGTAACAAGCAAGATGTTTTCCTTACATCAGACCTACTGGCACCTTATCTAATCTGTTCCAAAATGAAAGCACAGTTGTACATGACTTTGCTTTAGTTGCAACATCTTATACTAATCGATGAAAATATCAGTCAAACCTTTCCCCCAAAACTATGAATCATGCAAAACCAGGAAGGTTTATCTTAACAAAAAGGATAGCAATGTACTTTTTACCTTACAAGAGAGTTTAAAGCCCTTAGTACTGCATTCTTTTATTACTAATTGCAACTTTGAAATACAAATTGTTTCCTACAGAAATTTCACTTGTGAGATGCTACAGGTACTAGAAAATAGATGCAGTGGAATAGTTTCTTGAAAGAATTGGTCACCAGAAAGCACGAGTAAAAACAATAGCAAAACATTTTATATTTCCAGCCTGATAGGGTGTAATGTTAGGGGTAGAAATTTATAAATATAGCTGGTTTAATTGTGATGAGAAAAAAGGACAGGTATTACATAGGAAGAGCATACACCGCGGAAGTTGGATCATTGGATGAATGTAATTCCAAAGTGAAATTCCACTTTAGATGTGGGTCTCTTACTACTTGGAGGTGTTAAAGCTTAGGATGACAGTTTAATAGTCTAATAAAATAAATGAAAAGCATAAAAATATAGTTCTGTGAACCAGAAAATGCTTCCTTAAGATTTAGAGAGGTTTTTTAATCGTTATAAATTACTCTTGCTCTCTATTAAGAAGACAGAAGACATGATATGTTCTGTTTTTAACCACATGTTAATGATGGCTTTTTTTATAAAGAAACCAGGTGCAGTACTGGGCAAAGTAATATCCTAATATGGCACTCAAAGTATTTTTTCTCTCTCTTTTTTTTTTCACCTTAGAAATCCAAGACAATGCCACTCGCATTAAAGTCATAAAGACCCTGGTAAAAAAGCTCCCTAGGCCAAACTATGACACAATGAAAATCCTCTTCGAACATCTAAAGAAGTAAGTAGAACTGTAGAACGAACTAATTGATAATTTTAAAAGGAATCTGTGCAGTGTCCAAATCTTATTGGAAATGTCATCCAAAATACCAAAGATAATTACATTCTTTGGCAAAATGAAACATGATTTATGGTATCTGTGTATATCCTATTTCTGCTTAAGAAATTGGTATGTCTAAGCAAAAGTCCAATTTTTTCCTCTACTAGAACGTAGAACGACCATTTCCTTTGATGCAGTTAGACACATCGGGATTACTCATGAATATTGAATTGGTATACTGAATTGGGGAAATTCAGCGTGTTACAGTGCGCAGGTTTGACTTTCTCCAACCCTGGACGTTTGGATCACCATGTTTTCACCAACCAGGTCCCTGATGTTCAATTTGCTTTATGGTTCTCATGATATGCAGAGACATGTAGTGACAGAAAATACTTACCTAGGAAAATACATTATGAGCTCTTGTACCTCTTGAGGAAGCTTGAGACAACACAGAACACCTAAGAAGTAGTGAGGAGCGACTTGGAAGTGCACCTTTGCTCTCCTAATGCTGCTGAGATACGACAGGGGCTGAGAAATGATCCTGTGAGGTTCCACCTTATCATTCCTCTGTGGTTTCCACACATTGATCTCAGTTAGTAAGAGGTGTCGGCCAACAAAGTCAATCCACAAGCTCATGTTCAGCTTGGGTTTTCTTCTCCTGATTTGTGTCAGTAACAGTAAAAATGTACACAGACCATGTGCTCTCTCAGAAACAAACTTGCAGCTGTCTTGCTTGCCAAATGACTGTGCAGAAGTGGCAGAGCACAAGATAGTGGCACAAGAAGGGTAGGATGCTGTTCCTCACTTCTTGACTGTCCTGCTGTTGCGACTAACTAGTGCCATTTTGGCACAGTCACTTTTCAGCCAAACAACCCTTAAAATTGAAGGGACTAGGCAGGATTGAGGGCCCCATGCAGTCCCTGTACACAGAGAAGTATTTCATCCCAGGAATGATATAATGAATGAATAATAATGACTCCAAATAAAAGACTACTCCAAGCTTACAATGAATGATGCCTTTATACTGACCATTTCTGCTGCGTTCTCCTGCCATGTACACATAATAGATGTAGATCCTTTATCTTGTTGTGCAGCTTCCAGTTGAAAAGGCAAAATGAAGTCCATATAGCTGTGGGAATGTCCCCATTTAATGAACCGTGGAAGGATTTTAAACAGTCCATAGAAGGACTGAGTTTGCCCTTGTAGAAAAAGGGTTTTCTGTGTATTCATCCGGTGTACCCTGTGCATACACCCTCTCCTTCAGTGCGTTATCTAGAGAAGGATGATAATTTATTACTGTCAATGGAGGAATAATAAGGGAAATTATTTCCTGGGAAGAACCTGACTGCAAGAAGTGGATACACATTGTCAGAAGACCTATGCAATATACAAAATTTTCTGCACTATATGTGGCATTGATCCTAACCTGAAGAAAGTTTTGTTACCGTGTCTTAGGGGAAAGATATCAGGTATACACAATAAGTCTTTGATCTTATAGTTAAATCACTTGACTGAGACTCTGGAGACCTGGGTTCTGTTCTTGGCTTTGACCGGATGTTCGGTATGACCTTGAGTAAATCATTTAATCTCTCTGTGCCTTGGTTCCTTGTTTACAAAATGATGATAATGCTTCCTTTGTCTGCCTTGGCTTTTGAAAGCATAACCTGTTTGGGACAGCAATTGTTTCCTGCTGTGTATGTATAGAATAACTGGCAAAACTGGACCAGGACTGGTGTTCTTGTGGGGGTGGGGGGAACCTAAAATACGGATAATAAAATAGCAAGACTTTTCCATGCGTATATTCACAATACCTGGCTTGACTACAACTCTGTAGAAGTAGTGGGAGGATGGATGTACTATATAAATAAGCACATGTTCTTACCCACGTATCACTGCAGAAAGCACGGTGAAGCCAGAGGTATACATATGTGATACAGTGGCACAGAGTGATGTAGGGCAGGAAGATGTTATTTTTAAGCCATTTAGGGGTCTGAGCATTATGGGAGCAATCTTCTAAGTCTCTCTGAAGGGCAGCCTTCTGCGTCACACAAACACATCCCAAGGGAAGCACAGGACTTTGCTCTGTCAGTATGGAAGCAGCAGTAGAATAGATACTGTAAACACCAAGAAATGGGGAAAAGCTGGTACATTCTCTTGAACTTCTCAACGGGAAAGACAGGGGCCAGTCTGAATGACCCCATGGCTCCATAAATGAGAATAAAGAAACATACATACGTCGTTATTCACCGCAAACTGTTTATATTATGAAAATACAGGCAATGCACATCTGTTTAAATTAACCTAAGAAACAAAACTAGCTTGCAGAGATTAAAAAATGTAGAATTACATCACTTTTAAGGAGATTTTGAGAGAGTCCTCTCCTAGGGAGAAGAGGGGTTCCAATGTGCACTATGTGCCAACGTCACTGCTGACTTGCACCTTGTGCCACCCTCTTCAACCAGTGTTTGCCCACTGTAAATCAGAGGAAGTTCAAGATTCCAAATGTTTGAAAAAAAATAAGTACACTGGTTTTGTTTGAGGCATATTACTACAGTTTCTGTATTTGCTGGTAGAGACAGCTGTTCTTGCCCAAGGTGGAACTCATCTTCAAAGGGTTTCTCATGGGAGAAGCTGAAGGACCCCAGTTATGCTGTTTCTGTGATATGTGGGAGCTCAGCATGAGAATGCAACCTTCGCCCAGATCGCTGCATTTATCCTAAATCACCGACTGCAGCAAGGCTGCACTATGGCATTATTCTGCAGTGCTTCAATCTGCAGGAGCGGTTCCAGATCAAGCACACGTAACAACGTGAAACACACTTCAGAAGGGTCCTTCTTTAGAAACCCAGACAAAGCAGCTGATGAGAGAGTCTGCAAGAGAGGCCTGGCAGCAGGGATTAACACCAGTGCCATATATCTTTCTTAAACCAAGCCCTCTGAAGTTGCAGGAAGTCACAGCACAGTGTGTGAAGGCCACAGGAGGGGGATTAAATGCAAAGCCTGGGGTTGCAGTACCTGTTCTTTTAAGTATTTTGCATTTGATGAAAAAAAGTCCCCTATTCATCTTTGCATGAAATTTATTCTACTACTTATAAAATACATAAACAGAAGAGACAAAATATGGGCTGAACAGACTTATTGCATACCTCTTTCCAGTCTAATATCATAACAAAATGTTTTATTAGGACTTATGTTGAAAATAATTGAGCCCAACTAGTATTAGGTTTTTAATACCTCTTCCTGAAGATGTCCAAATCAAACAAATATTATATGTTATACATGAAGGAAACAAAAAAAAATGAGTAAGAATTTTCTCAAATAAAGGGCTACAGAAAATAGCTTGTTCTACTTGAGGATGTTTAGAGGGTATTTACCTGCTGTATATAGCCCATATGTTTATGTTCCATACATTTGTGAAAACACAGCCACGCTTCCTCAGGACTTGAGTCTTTCCTGTTACTTATTTACGAGTGAATTCTACTCCCAGACAGAGTGAGCTAAACACAGCTAACAGATAAAAGTGACAGACCATTCTGGCCCTATTTTGAAGGCACACACAGGACATCAAATGATGCAGAAACATTGCATTGGCTCTGTGCACAAATGTAAACAGAGAGCAACCCATCCCTGCCCAATAAGTTATTATTTGTACCCAATGATTTACTCACAGAACTATAATTCAAGCAAGTCAGAAGGAGGACACGCCTCTTTAAGGATCCCACAGCATTTTAATATCAGCACCTAACCTGCTTTCACAGTAGCATCTTCAGGTCGCTATTACACAACCATTGGGAAACCGAGGCACAAGGAGTTTAAATGACTTAAAGACTCCACATACACCAGCAGCTGAATCAAAAAGCCTGGGTGCTTTTCCTTTTTTTTTTTTTTTTTTTTTTGTTTGTTCACAGAGGCTTCTGCAGAGAGCACAAAATCCTCTTTTTTCCCCAGTGCAAGATGCAGTGGGGGAGAGGAGGTAGCGGGCTGCTGGCACCCTGGCTGGGTCCTCTATGCCCTGCTCTGAGCTGGCGCGGGCGGCCGCAGCTCTGCTCCAGAAACTGTGTGCCTGCATTATACAGCGCTGTGCCTGAGCTAATAAGCTGTGCTTATTAATGTTAAATTAATGAATCTCAGCCTGCTCTGCTTATTAGGTTGAGCTCCGTGCCACTGCGAGGCAGCTCTGCGGCTCCCAGACCCGAGCTGTCTCACATCTGACCAGGCTGGAGCACAGGGCAGCCAAGCTGGAGTCCGCACTTACCCATCCACGTAGACATCCCTGCGAAGGGATATGCTGCAGGCAAAAGACCTCTCCTTGCTTATTATTTTCCTGCACAAAAGCAGGATAATATGTGTTATTTACAAAAGTATAAAATGGATGTTGAAATAATTAAACGGGAAGATGGGGCCAGCCTGACGCTACCATCTCTCTCCCTTACGTGGAAAGCTCTGAACCCAGATGCCCAACTGTGGAAGATATTCTTCCAGCAGCAGCATCTGCCTCCTTGGCAGGCACTTCAGGCAAGTTGTCTGGGGAGCTCTGCAGTTGCCTCTTGGTCTATCACGTGGATCTGTTACTGTGGCCTATCTGGCTGCCTTGTCCGGGCAGAAGCCAATTCCTTTTGATTCACCTTTGAATCCAAGAAGCTCCATTTTTGTTTTGCTCCACTTTTCCCATGCTGTATATAATGCATCAAGATATTTTTCAGATGCCATTCAGGCTTCCTGCCCTTTCAGAGAGAGAATGGTGATTTCCTTTCTGACTGCCTTTCCCCCTAGATTTATCATTAGTAACTGTTTGTATCCATTTTGCTGGAAATAAGCTCCTCATCAGGAGTAGAACTAATTATCCAAGACATACCCACTAACACAAGTATATTAACTAACAAAAGTAATAAGTATTGCAAGATTCATGCTTTAGCTGTTTTGAAAAACAACCTTCCCCACATGTCCATAGCTCTATGAACAGAGAAAGCATCCAAGCTGAACAACTGAAGCACATGCACACCCTTCAAAGCTTGCAACACATGGCAGCTTCGTTCTGCAGAGCATGGGCTTTTGCAAGCTGCATGCAACTAAACAGACTTATTTCTACCTATTAAAGATTGGAAAAAATAAAGCCATGCATAGAAAGAAGCCCACAATAGCCCGCACACCAGGAAGTGATGACAATGTGATGACAAGTCCAGCAGCAGTACCCAGCATTCTCAGGGTAAATCAGAAAATACAGTTGAAGTATGGCATCTAGTAATACTAAGCAGGGGATGTCTGCAAACTTTTTTTTGTTTAAGTTGGTGGAGGAAAAGATGTAGCAAACATATGTGATTTTCACTTACTAAACTATGTGTCATATCAGCAGTTTCAAGCAGGCTTACATATTAAATCTAGGCTCAGGAGAACCCTTCTTTCACATGGCAGAAGAACAGATTACATTAAGAACAATGTACAAGCCCTTTATTAAAAAGAAGCAGAAGAAAAATAAACCAGATAAAAATTATTTAAAGGAAAAAGACCCAGAATGGAAGGTCTATGCAACAAATTTCTGTTTGGGGAATATCAAATAACTTGTGAGAGACTACAACCCAAGGACTGGGGTAGGCATTCAGATTTTGCTCCAAGAAAAATGCCCAGATTCAGGCACATGCAGAAGCACAGAAGTTTGTAACTGAAGGCATGAGAAACAAGGATTGTTTCCTGAATTTTTTTTCCTGAATCGGGACCCTTCTTTAAAATCAGGCAACTCATGAACTGCTCTTGGTCTTCAGCCACAGGACAGCAACAGGGAGAAAAGCTGAGCCTTATTCCTACAAACCTAGGGAGCAGCTACTGGAAATGTGAAGAGGGGAAGTATCCTTTCTCACCAGAGAGAGTGGGTGGCTGGCCAGGGAGGTAAGACACTCAGGCACCCCACATCTGAAGATTTACATGAAGTGAATTGATCACTTTCTAGCTGGAGAAGGGCAAATGTATATTAAGGCACACTCTTGCACACATCGTTTTCTCTGTTTCAGCTATAGAAAAGTTTCAGAAAGGAGCTGGACCAAGGCCAACACTTGTCCCATTCACTGTAGCTTTCTGGGGTTCATCCTGGGGGAAAAGAGAAGAGTTAAATCTTTTTATCTCTTCAGAAGTGCATATTGGTCTACTAAACTCTCCCCTTGTGAACCTTGTGAATTAGTGACACAAGCAAATGTGCACCAGGCCCAAGTGTGCACAGGACAGCAGTAATAATAGTTACTGAATTAAAGGCAAAAAAAAAAAAAATCCAGTCTTCCTGGAGCACCTTTATGCATTTTCTTTGTGTTCACATTGCGGGGGGGGAAGGTATCTGTTACAGAGGTTTCTGCAGCCATGCATTGTCCTTCTTCTTGTGAAATAAAAGAGTTTGCAAAGTTCACCCATTCCCTGAAGAGTACGTTACAGCTTAGCGGCTTTAAAGAGCAGAATAATGAGGATTTAAAAGTGCATTTTCACCTGTGCTTCCTATTTTCACAACCGTATTTAAATATAAACCCTGATTTTCATAACAATCAGGCAAATAATTACGCTTGGTACTTCTCAATGCTACCAAGCTTCAAAATGTACTGCACTGGTGTATCAGCAAATAACAGAACGATAAAAATAATTAACATAGTTTTAATTTAAATATTTATGATATGGTTGACTCTGTGGCTGTACAGCACCATTGTGCTAGGTGCAGTACACAAATACAGAGAGATAGATCCCCTGTTTCAAAGAGTTGCCATTGTTCATTCCACATTACTCGGTATCAAACGATCTCGAAGAGCTTTTCAAACATTAATTAAATCTCAGAACTTCCTTTTTCAGGTCAGTAAGTTTTATTATCCTAGTTGTGTAGATGGAGAAAGTGAGGAATGAAGAGGGTAGGGCACTTGCCCATGACTACAGAGTGAACACTTCTCACTTCCACTCTCTACTTACTTCCAGCTCCCTCCAGCCCCTGCACATCTTCGAACGTTTGGCCATATGCATATCCTCACTGTGGGCGTACGCGTGCATATGGACAGCACATCTGGGGGAAGACCAGTTACTGCTAAGTGCTCTTTGGTTAATAAAGACCATGTGAAAGCCCTGCTTCTGGTTTGCACTCACACAAGCTTCAGTAAAATATCACTGGCAGAGTTAATTTATGTGATTTTGTAACCTCTAAATATTGCTTGGGGTGAGCGTTCTTTTCAACTCAAATGGTTTTTGTTGGTGAAAATTAAGAATGCTCAATTCATTACAAAAGGACTTCCTCCCCCCTCCCCATTTATTTATTTATTTTTCTGTTTTGAGAGATTGAGCCCTATCACATTAATATCCAGATCCAGGTCATCAATGGGTAAATTGCAGTGCTTTTCATTTTCCAGACTAAAGATACAGGAATTTTCTCACAATAAGTCTGTAAAATAAATAATAGGCTTGAAGTTTCTTAAGATATTCATTGGAACTTAAAAAAAAAAAAAAGGCTTTAATGCCAAAACGTCAGTGTTCTGCGGAAAATAATTAATATAACACAATAGGATCTATTCTACTATCGATTGAAAGGGAATTTATGCAGGTAATTCATTAAGGCTAGTGGGAGTTTGGCATGTAAATCCCCCAGCACTTTGATGGGAAAACAGACCCTGATGATCTGATTTCTACTTTTTTCATAAGCTATAAAATACACGCTTTTCAGTGGCAAATATATAAAAAGAAAAAGCAAATACCTGAGCAACTAGGGCAATGGATGCCCCTGCTTTATGAGACTTCTGAAATGACGTTAGACCAAGTCATTTTTCACACATTGGAAAAGATGCAACAATCATTTCAATCACTGTGTTAAGAGAATCAATACATTTTTTGCTCTCAGAGAATGGTATTTTACATTCCAACATTTCCAGGTTATCACCTTCATACATCTCTTTTTGTGGTCAAGTGCATGATTAGTACTTCTGACAGCGTATTGGCCATTTTCTTATGAAGATCTACAAATTCTTGTAAATAAAAGCCAATCTGAAAAAAAATGAAGAGCAAATCTATGGACTGGAAAGCACCCTACTTGAATTGGGAACAAAAAGCTGGCAATGAAATATAAACCTAAATCACAGCAGAATGACCTACTTTAAGGCATTTGCCAAAGAGACAGTGTTTTAGACAGCTCCTCTGAAGTAGCGTCTTTATGTCTATGCCATCTGCAGATTTATTATTGTGCTTTAAAAAAAAAAAAAAAAGAAAGAAAGAAAGAAAGAAAAAGGAAAAACAACAACAACAACAACAACAAAAAACCTTCAGTGTGCCTGAACAAAACTAAGCTTCATCTATAGAAAGATTCCAGTACTGTGGGCACCACACCCACACCTACTGATGTGGTCCAAGTTTTTTCTTTAGAGGCACCTAATTAAGAAACTCTGACTCATTTACATGGATACGTTTGATGTAAATTACACTCCAAACCACACCAAATTAGGAGCATCTGTGAATGTGAAGTGTTTGTTCCCAGTGCCTGGTAGAATAGGGCCAGTTCTGGACGGCACATGTTCAAGTGACGAAAAATATTTCAGATGTAACATACTTCTGAGACCCACTTTTCCACTAATAATTCATAATGAGTTAAACCAGTATCTCTGCTCAAACAATAATTTCAGGCTTTGAAGAAAATGTCATTTTACTTTTGAATGGGAAAAATTAAATAAAAAGGGGGTGGACAACCTAGTTTGGTGGTTGTCCCTGATAGAGGGCCTTAACACAACCATTAGCATCCTTTAAAGCTGTGTGTATCAGACATACATTGCTCCTGAAGCCTGAGCGAGAGGAAAGTGTCTATGGCTGATTAGCTGTTGTTCACAGACAAGATCTTCTGCCCTGATGTATGGCCTTCTGTTGCTACCCTGCTGTGCCGCCTTTCCTAGAGTCCATGAGAAGGTGTCACCCCAATGGGGTGACAGCAGGCCAGATCTGAGAGATGTGCTTACCTTTTGGGCTGCATTGCTGGTGCAGTCTAGGTATGCCTTTTGGATCCTAGCTGGCCACTCTGTACAAAACCGGGTCCTGCAGCAATATAGGAACTTTTATCCTGCTTTCTCATCTCCAGGAAAGAGCGAGCAGAAGAGGCTGCAGAACGCACTGGTTGCTGCTTGCAGTCTAAATTGACTCAAGAAATAGCCTTTATCCCACTCTGACTTAAGCCATAGGAGCAGCCCAAGACCAAGCACTGGGTTCCATGCCATGTTTGCAATTCCCAGTCCGCAAGCACCGTTTGGCACAGCTGTCAGGTTGGGCCCGTGGTGTTTGGCAGCCACCTTTTATTCTTCCCTTCTTTTATGCTTTGAGAATCGTCGAAGTTACATAATACCAGTGACAATCTGTTTATGGCAAGCATTAGAGTCACTGTTTTATGATTACATTCAAACTTTAAGCCACATTTTGACATCTAAGGATCATCTTGCATTCTCACATATTATATACAATGAAGGTTTGTGTTCCAGTAAGAGCGGAAGGAACTTTATAAATAACATCACTCCTTTTGTCTGAAGAGATTTTAATATATTTGTCTGATCTACTGTTTTTTGCAGTAGCTAGAATATAATTTGAATATATTAATATTTTCAGCAACTGTGCTCAGGGAGCCCACTTAATAACTTATGCATGGATATATAGACACACTTCAGACAGAGGTAATGTTTTTAGCCCTTATGTTGGTAATACTTAGACACACACAATGAAAGAGCCTGTTCTTTCCTCCTCTTTGTTGTGGGCATGCATTGTGATGGTATGGAGCCAGTGTTCTTTCTGTTGTCTACACAGCCTGGATTCAATAAGCAGTTATATATGCATATTATGACAATGTGGTCAAGGAAACCAGATTTTTTTACTATACCTTCATGTGCATGTACAGTATAAAATCTGGTATTTATTTTTCTTGTCCTCATTCAATATGTTAACAAAATCATAATTTGATACAGGTTATGTTCACTTTATAATTAAAATTATAGAGTTAGATGAAAATACAGCAAGATGTTCCTGAATGGAAAATATTTATCTTTTCGTACATTACGCATTATGGTGCAATGTAAAATCAGAAATCTGTGGAATGGCTAACTCCAGCCAAGCATATGACAACTTGCCGCCTCCCCTGGTCCACAAGATGCCATTGGTTACCTCTGCTAAGCCAGGGTTTCTACACCAATCTCAGCCCCATTGCTAGATGCCACTGCCATATCCTCTCCAGAGGTTTGCCATGGTCTTCTGAAACGTTTCTGCACCACATGCCTGTCGCCACTGTACAGCCTAGGAGCAGAAGGAGAGTGAAGGGAGGAGAGCTGGGGCAGCCCCCCAGGGAGGCTCAGCAAGGGGCAGGACCAGGGCTGAGAAACTTGCAAGGAGAGGAAGGGTATAGGGAGATACCTCGCAGAAAAGCTCCATTAGATTTGCTGGCACAGAAAGGTGGGGAGCAGAACAGGGATGAGCCAAGTGGCTAAGAAAGGTTAGTGTTCTTCACTTTCAAGTAAAAATGAATTTTAGCATTCTTGTCATTCTTATCCATGCTCTTACTTGGACACCCTGAGCATGCAGGGGGCCCAAACTAGTCCATCCTCAACTGCAAGTTACATATGTATTCATAAGGTACATATGCATATTCCCTACTACTCAAGATGAGGATTTTTTTACCTATGGAACATTCACATGGGGATGTACTCCTAGAAGTATATAATGCAAAGCACCTAACACCATTTCAAATTCCACTAAACTAAAGGGATGTTCCAGATACATGATCTCTCAAGATTTAGGGAAAAAAAAAAAAGAGGACACAAAGTTTTCTCTCATATCCCAACATACTGTCAGACCCACCCAAAATTACTTATTCACTTTTCTAAAACAGTGAAATATCATTGTTTCCCTGCTAAAACTAAGGTATGTGAAGACTTCCTAGCCTCTTGACTGCACTGCAGAGATTTCTGAATACAATGGTTCTGGCCTGCCAGCACACATCTTGGATATTGTGTCACTTTGACATGGAGATGAGCCAAGAAAAGGGAATTTAGGAAGACTATCTTTCATTTTGATAGATCCCACAAATCCCTCTGTTGTAACTGTCCTAATACGTTCATGGACAAAGGTCAAACCTTTTGCACCAACCGTATTCTCCGTGTCAACTCCAGACCCAACCTCTCCAAACAACCTCAGGTTGGCACTTCATCTGCCTTGAAACTGTTCCCACTTTCCAGGTCATTGCCAAACACACTGCCAAGTCCAGTCTTTCACCAAACACTATCAACAATCTTGGACACTCCAGTGCACAACCCCATAGGGTGCGGAAACTTTCCAGTAGGTCAAGTTTGCTGTGAACACCAGTTTGTCCATATTCAAACTTGCAGTCCAGACAGGGTTTTCAGTATGGTTGTGGCAAGCAGTAGTAGTGGGCAACTTAAGACCACCTTCTAGGACAACTATATTGTTTCCATATCTGGACAATTGTCTCACAAAAAAAATGCTATCAAAAGAACAAGTCTTCCTAAATTCCCTTTT
>VXAL01002527.1:95052-122552 GCA_013399475.1 Chauna torquata
AAAAAAAATGCTATCAAAAGAACAAGTCTTCCATTCCCTCAGAGCATTTACTCCGTGGAAGATATTGCAGCTGCTATGGGCTCAGTGTCAGTCCCAAGATTTCCAGTTCAGGACAAATTTCAAGTCTTGATGAGCATAATCATATGTTTTGAATGTCATTTGGCCACTGTTGTAAGGAACTGCCTAACCTTTCTGAGTTACAAAGCTGACAGGTTTCCATGTGACTCTTTGTATTAAAACGTGTTTATGCAACTTTGCATCCTGAAATGACACCATTTGCTTCCTGAGAAGACACCCCCCCAGCCTGTAAATTCCTTTACAACCATTCACTTAAGGATAGACATTTTCTGCTGTAGGGGAAGGTCCATTCAACATCTACAAAACAATGTCTTGAATTTAGTCTTATCTGAGGACCAGACTGTGCAGTATCAGTGGTCCTCTGGAGCTCAAGGCAGTGAAGAAAAAAAAATGCAAGGCTTTTCCGCTTCATCTCCAAGAGCATCACGCCTAAGCATGACATCAGCAAGGAAGGCAATATGGGGACAGACCATATTGGCAGGCAGGACCTATCAGAAGTGCTTCTCTGCAACTCTGTTAGATTCATTGAGTTATTTTATCCAGCTAAGCTATGACTGAGAGATTTGATGTTATCGACACTGCTTTCTCAACAAAGTGTCCCAAGACTGATGAGTTTGCCATGATATAAATAGCAAGACTGTACCTGTGGTTCCTGAGTCCGTTAATGTCTGTCAAACATGGTTTCAGTTAGGAAGTCTAAGTGACTCATGTATGTTTTCTCACCAGCTTTTTTAACTCTGTGGATTTTGGTCAGCATCAGACAATAGCAGATATTGCAAGTCTGGTCACCTGAAGTGAACAATGTCTTGTAAAAGAGCTTCAAAGATTTAAAAAAAAAAAAACAAAACCACCTGCAGAGAAGTAGGGCTGCCTACGTAGAGAACTAAAAGACTTCGGTAAGGTGTCTAAGGCAGTTAATCTCAGTCATCTGCAAATAGTGTGCATGTGAAAGGGTGTTTGACTTAAAAAGGGACAACTAAGAAAATCTAAAGCCAGTTTAAAGCTAGGAAGTATCACAGAATTTACAGTACTACAAAGGGTGCATCTTAGAAAGACACAATATATAGAAAATCCTGCACTCCAGGCAGTTCATGCATTTAGTGCAATGGACTATACACGTGCACAAAAAATAAATATCAAGCTAAGGTGAGTGGACAAGACAGACAAAGTGTAAGTAGAAAAGACAATGCTGACATAGTAAATTCATTGCTCAAGGGCAAGTAAAATGTAAATAAGTTTAAAGAAATCAAAGACTCATGGCACATACTCACTAGTGCATTTAAGAGGTATATTCATCCTACTCATGTTCAATATCAGTGCTGAAACAATCGTGATGCTGGGAGGCATGTTAAAGCATCTTTCAAATCTGATACAAATGCAGTGCATATATATCGCACTAGTAGCTTGTGGAGAGCTCAGAACTGAACCCAAACGAGTAGGAATCCTGGCTGAGATCAGATCCCGTACAAAATCATCTCTGTTGGTCAGACTACATTTTAAATAACAAGATGGTGATAATGTATAAAAAAATGTAGGCTTTATACTAAGGACAATTAATAGGCCAATATTCAGAGGGTTTTGAGTATTTAAAAGGACATGAAACAAAACAATTTAAGACGTAATCACATATTTAAGACCTCATGGAAAAGGAAAACATCAGTGAAAGTGTGTTCCCTGACTTTCATGGAATTCTTTGCCACATTCTCCAATTTCAACACCAAAAATACTGGTTGTATCACAAAACTGAATAATTTATTCCTGACACTGGACAAAAACAATGTGCTGTGAGCAAAACACAACTAATTTTTGTACAAGAAGCTCTAGACTCTCTGGAAAAGATGCATTTCTGAGCAGGTTGTCTAAAGTTCAGCACCCAGTTTGAAATTCCAGGCAATTGCTACTTTGGGGCTTTAAGTCAGAAAGTAAACCTGTCATATCCAGGGCTGAGTTATTTGCTGTCAACTGGATTACTGTACCAAAAAAGGTCTATAATTGAAGGCTGCAAGAGGTTATAGATTGAACATAGTCAAAAGCAATAATTCCACTTAGTAAAAGTAGATATCATCCAAAATGAGAAAAGTTAATCTTATACAAGGTGAAATTCTGACTGCATTCTGCTCCTGATTGGTGGGAGGTTTGTCAGTGACTTTAACAGTAATCAGAATTTCACTCAATGTCAAGAGAGATGCAGCAAAGGGTGTGCTGAAGTGAAAGCAAATCTAAAATAACAGTTAACATGGGGCTTCCAAAATAAATTTTCTGAGCACAGACTGCTGTCTAACTCAGTGCTTTCCTGATGTAGCAATGCAGACAGCCCTTCTGGGGAGCAAGGCTTATAAAACCGTGCTAGTGGAGTACAGCTAGGATTTGCAGTAAGAATTTCCCCACTGTAAAAAGTGAAGTTCACATTGCTCGTCATCCTGGGTGCTGGGGTGGGACTACACCACTTAAGCATAGAGGGTAAAATTGATAAGAAGCAATTTCAGAAAATCTTTGCTGAGTATGCAAAGTGCTGACAGTGCTGACACCTTTCCACCTGAGCTGCTTTTTTGAAAGAAGGGTAGAGATGACTGGAAGAAGAGCATGGTGCTGGCTGGCTGAGGCACTAACTTTACTGGGAGGAGACAGAATATGTTATAATATTGAGTCTCATCATCCTTCTCTTTTTCTTACCAGTAAATCTGAACCAAGGAATGCAATTTACGTGCGTCTGTGAACACAGCTCCACAGGGTTTGCTTTGTGCTTTCCACTGCTTTGGGTGTGTTGTAGAAAGGCAGCTTCTTTCACCGACTTACAAAAATGCCTGGGTTACCAGTAGAACTGGTGGTTCTGCTTTTTTTGCCACATATTTTTTGTTTGTCCATCACTGAGCATGCCAAAGCTTCAGTGTACCCATCAGAAAAATGCTGTTAATAACATTAATCCACCTTTATTAAGAGACTTTAGCTTTACGGAGGAATACCAAATATTATTAAGACAAAGACAAGAGGATAATAAGGAAATGTTTTTTTCCCTCGCTGACCTAGTTTCTAACCTCACTTTAAAATCTTCCATTGATTTTAATTATGTTTAATCTAAAGCTAAGCTCACAAACCTAGCAAACTTAAGGACTGCTTTTAAGTGAATTTTCTCACCTATCAGAGTTCCTCAGGCTTTCTGTGCTACAGTTAGAAGTTTATTTCCAGCCCAGACACAAAGTTGACAGAGCTCTCATTCCATGGAGAGCATCCAGAATGACTACTGTACAAGGCGCGAGTTCAAACGCTACCTTGCTCGACTAAGGCTTGTGTACAGCGTTCTTCACTGAACAATTGCAGCCCTTTTCTCATCAGCGATAGCCAGAGGCAGTAATAAGGGTGAAGGATATCTATCATGAAAAGTCCAGTGTCAATGTGTTCCCCCAATTTATTTACTGACCTTCAATGCAACAGCCATACTCCTGACCCTCATGAGATGAAGCCTAAGGGGAAATGGCACTGAGCACCAATTCCATATCCTGTTGTTCTGTGGTCTAAATTAAGTGCTAATTAATTACCACTGGCATCTTTGGCATTGCCTGTCAAATTGGATTTAGGATATCCTTTCACTGTTTAAACAAATAGCCCTACATCTAAAGCTAAAATCCCAAGTGCTTGTATTTTCTTTACTTTTAAATTTTTATTTAAACAGTCAGCAAGTATCTCCATGGATTTTGCAGGTAGAATTCAAATAAAAGAAGCAGGAATTGATATTGTCAATTTTGATTAATAGTCCTTCATTAATAAACATCCTGTTATTCAGTTTCCACCTGCAGTTGCTGATGTTGCCTGGAATCAATTAACTCATATAATTTGATTTACTTTACAAAGACATTTTTGGATGTGCTGTGCCAATGATAAAGGTTCTATATTTATAATTCTTGATTTAAAGGAGATTGTTACTAACTGCTTTTTATTTTTAATATTACAAGGAAATGTAGCTTAAGGCATTCTTGAATTAAAAAATTTAAGCAATTTAAAAAGTTGAAGCTGTATTCATGTAAGACTGTCTGTTGCCTTCTGAGCTACACAGGCCACAAAACATACAGATCCAGGACCTCTGACAGGTTGGGCTTTACAATAAGCTGGTTGTTCTGCAGGGAAAAAAAAAAAAAAAAACAGAAATAGAATAAAAAAAAAATCACAGCAGAAGTTGCATCACCAGCCAAAAATACAGTAAAGGGGTCTGTGCATTATATCTCCGTCTGAACATATATTATTCTATGCAGGCTCACACTGCCTTTATCACTCTACTATCCAAACACCTCTAAGAAGTGCATTAGCATCTGCCTAACATCTGTCACGGGTGGTTTTGTTCTCTCCCATCCTCTCCCTAGGGAGAGACTCATGCTTGCAGTGGTGGTGTGGCTTTAGAGAGGGGCTCGCTGTTGTTTGAGATATATATGCTGCTACATGGCTGTTAGAGAAGGCAAAAATGAATGCCTTGTGCACAGAGCTGCAGCCAGAGGAGTCTGAGATGCTCCTCATGGAAGTTCATGGCCTTCAGCTGACTCCTATGAAGTGGCTGTCCCTGAACAGGCAAGCTTCAGGCTTGATAGCAACTTCCACTGCCGTAGCATGGGCTAGCTGGATCTCTTCCTGCCTCCAGTCTTACGAGCATTAGTCAGAACCAGTTTGCATTCAGTCACAAAAATTTAAGAACCAGGACAAATTGAGAGGGCAGTGTGCTGCTTGTCAGTAAATGGAAGAACTTAGCAGGTCACCCAGTGGGGTCACTTTTCCAAAAGGAAGACCTGGAACCATTTGTAGTAAGAGGGAGGACTCTGTGAAAAGACATTGCTTATAAAAGTAAAAATCTATTTCTTTGACACAACATGGTCTGGGGGAGCAAGACCTGAGCCTCTGCCCACACTAGGCTGCTTGATGTAGCCATCGCAGTGTGGTCAGGACCGTGGCATGGAGATGAGCTCCTGCCCTTGCTGTCCATGCCATGCCAGGACAGCAGTGCGTCCCCTCTGCCTTTGGCACGTGGCTGCACCGAAATGGGAACTTGTCACCTCAGTCACATGGGGGATCTATCCATCCTCTCATGGTCACAAACTGGGAGTTCTTCTAACTCAGAAAGTGGTCAGAAAAAAAGAAATGGTCCAGAGACTGAGATGCAAACAAGGGTTCAGATCCATATTTCTCTATAGACCTGGGATAGGAAGCCCAGGGACATTTAGTTTTATGGCCTAAGCACCACTATACTCCAACAAGCTTGTTTCCTAGAGGAGACTGAGCAGATCTGAGTTATGGGCCCCTGAGGAAAAGAGGGGCACATCATCAAGGCATGAACTTCAGTACATGGCATAGTCCTAAGCCCATGAGACAGCAGAATCCCTGGCATGAATTGCTAACTTGTAATGAGTGCATCTGTTAGCATGGCAATGCTGGACCTGTTTTCTGCTCCCAGAACTGTTCATGTATTTGGCAAGATACAATTGTTGATTAACACACAACTGGAGAATGCATCTGACCTGTGCTTCCCACTTCTTCAGGCTCCCTAATGGGGCTACACAAGGAAAGTAGGAAGCATGAGTGGTTTTCAGGTTCTCTTTGGCACAAGGCAGGTACCAAGTTACCCTGTCCTCTTTATATGGCCACAGCTGGGTGTGGAGGCAGGAGCACAGCTCATGCTGTGCAGGAGAATAAGGGGAACTCTTCCAAAACACATTCTTGAACCAGGTCCCTACATTCTGCTTGCATCCCTTTAGACATCCAAATATGTTTTTAGATCTTGGCATGAGTCACCTAGACTTTCTTCACAAGACAGGTACACCTTCAGGTGTGTGCTGGGGTAAGAGCACTCGTGCTCTTCAGAAAGGAAGTCATACAGGTAGCAAAGTTCACCCAGTGGTGAAAAGACTTGATTTTAAACTCTTCTCTTATTAAACGAGGGTAAGCCAGAATAAATACCTTTCTTCAGCTTTTTGGAGTCTATTCAGCCAACTGTGAATTGATCTTCAGAGTCAGTTTAGTTATTATTTTCATTTCGGGCTGGTTTCCAAGGCAGTTCATCCACGGGAGGGCTTGTGCTGTAAGATAGGCAGGGGATCCCCTGAGGAAGTCCATTCTCCACCGGGCCCCTGTCAGCTGTCCAGGTACTATATATAGCCATCCAATGGTCAGCTTTAAAGGCTAGCCTACAGAAGAAGACAGCATCAAATGCTCGTTCTTCTGTCCCAGAGCAACTGAAGAGAAGGGATTTTTCCCAAAGAAATGTAATACGAACCCACAGCTGCAGCGTACAGGAAGCCTATGGAGTTTCTGTAGGCCAGGAGCCATCGAGGCTATTTTCAGCAAAAGCAAGCTCTTAAGTATGTCTGAACTATTTCTGACCCCTCTCGTAACATATCATGCGCCATGACCTGGTTTCTCTATTACCAGTGTTAGATTGCTATTGTTTCAAATTCAACCTGTGGAGGAAACAGGAGTTTAAAGTACCTTTGCATTTTACACCAGCAGAAGAAAGTAGCTTAAAACTCTATTAGTCCACAGTGATCTCTGCATTGTGTGTATTTGTTGCAGAGGAAACCCCATGGCACATTTTGAAAAGGACAGACATTGCGGTGTTTTGGAACTCTGCAATAAGCACAAACCTCAGGCTGTAGCTGCACACACACACAAAGCCCCCCCCACACACACATAACAAGGTATACAGATTTCACAAACAAGCTAGCGATTCAACTGATAATGTTTGCTTTTCCTTATCTTCATCAACTGGTGAACACCACTGTAATACAACTGAGCAAATCATCCATAAAGCCAGGACATAAATAATAATGAGGTTTAGTTTGCATTCAGAAAATATCAAGAGTCCCAATTTATTACTAAATTTTAAATTTATCTACATTGCAGTGCAATGAATTGAACAGTTTACATAAGTAGAGCTTATGGTATCAGGGGCTCACTTAACCACTGATTATTTCGGTAAGTTTCTCGAGATGGGGTTAAGTAGTGCATGAGCCATGCACTCTTCCTCCACAGTGGATGTATTTTGATGTCTGTCCTAAGCTGGCAACAGTTTCCTCAGGATATGGGTATCTCTGCAAGGCTTTGACCTGTTATAAAATGACACCTATTGTTTGTGTTTTAGGATCACTATCAAAGCCAAACTTTGTAGTTGTTTTCTTTTTAGTACCAAAAACCACTTAAGTTTTACCCATGGGTAACTCCTATAGCAGAACTGAAATAAGTTTACAGTAGAGAATGATGTTGCAGTAATATGCCGTGTCTCAGAAAAGCATGTAAGAGGACTTGCATGGAAAGGAAGTACAACTCAGAAGAAACCTGATAGTTTATCTCTGCATCATTTTGTACTTGTGCTTCCTTCCTAACACTGAAAAACCCGTCTGCACAAGCCCTGCCAAAATGTGCTTATGCACACACAGACATTATCACTTAGTAGGATAGTACATTTTATTATCAGGTTATTTTCCAGTACATTTGGCACAGTTAAGGTAAGTATATTAACTTTACTTCCAAATAAAGGAAACAAAGTTGTACTGAATGTCTCAGCCATTGTCAGTGAGTTAAGAACTGACAGGAGGTGCAAGTAATCAACCCTGTCTACTGCACCGAGCTTTCCCCTGGGACGTCTCTTCAGATCATACAATGTATCTGACTGGCATGGATGTAGAATTGCTTTCAATAAAGATTTTATTTCAAGCTTGGATGATTTCTCCCCAAATGTCTTGTCACTAAAGCAAAGTATGTAATACCTGTTATTTTTTAAATCCCATGAACCAGCTTTTGGGAAGAAGAGGAGCATAAAATGTTGAGCTAAATGTTGTTCATCATAACGGTCATTTTAACACGTTCAAATTCATCAGGAGCTCTGCGATAGCAAAAGTCAGAATACTACTACACAAAAACTGTCCCACCACCATGCAGTGAAAAGGTCTAAGAGAGCTGAGAGTTTACTCAAGGTGAGTAAACTCAGCTGAGAAGGCAGCTGAGCCGTCCGCAGGGCAGAATTCTGAAGCTAAAATATTACATCTGCATATCACTGACAGGAAACAGGTATTAGCTAATTTGAGAATAATTATTGGTAAAGCAAATCAATGGAATGCACAGACTTTGACCCATTGAGGCAGGGCATAGGAATTCGTGTATCAAACCAGCCCAGCTGTCCATCTGGGTGAGCAACTATGGCTGTGACAGTGGTCACTAGCACAGTTCAGCAAAGGTATAAAACCTGCAGAAATGGGTAGTCCATTCCTAATTCTGTAGGGTTGGTTGTTATACCAAGAGGTTGGATGTCACAAATACATAGCTTTTCCTTTTGGGGGGAGTTTTCTTTATTCCCATGCATCTTCAATCTTTCTTGGCCTCTGTTTAGATCTTGGTTTTGATCTCATGGCAATAATATCCCTAGCTAAACAAAATATTGCGCAGAATGCTGGTGGACAAGGTTCTGAGAAGATGAAAATCTACCTTCATCCCTTGGTCCTCTGCTGACTTCAGAGGATTACACTTTCTACACCTGCCATTCTGGCTCATAGCATTTTACCAGATGATCATTTCTTACTCTTCTGATCCCCTCATTTTGTAACACGTTGCCCTTTAGTCATAGGCAATATTTCTAGTTCATGGAAGAGCAGCAGGATTGTCTTATTGAAAAGTTACCTTTAAATATAATTTAAAACAGTTAAAGAGTACTATGCATGCAGCTGGGAAAAGACAGCTCTAGCCTCAAACGCTCTCCAGCTTACAGGAAGGCAGTTCCATTCAAACTGTGCTTTTCCTCCCTAAAGACACTAACTTACCTATTTTATTTATGTGCAGTAGGAACATTAAAATGGTGAGAAATCAGTGTCACTGTTGAAATGCTTTCCTCTCCTCAGTAGTTTCTACAGAGTAGAAATGGATGAAGAACATTTCATAACACCTAGTAAGTTTGAAGTAATAATCCAGTGTACTTTCCAAATGTCAAAATTAATAAAGAGTTTATTTAGAGAGTTTGAAAAGTGTAGGTTTAATGAAACTAGAAAGCCAAACTCACCATACAATGACCCTCTCAGCTGTAGGGTTGCCCTGCTCTCAGTCACACGCTTTCCAGCTTACAGTTGCCTTAGCAACAGCCAAAGCATAAAGTATTTTTGCTTATATATCTGCCATTGACACTAGAGCCCTCCTATCAGACACTTCTGCTGTTTTAATACATCATTAATTTCATTACTATTAATAATGAGATCTGTATTTTCTGTATATCTCCTGACTTGTGATCTTTAAGGACTTACACCATTCTTGAAGTTAGCAATTCAGCTCATTTATTTGGGGGAAAAAAATCTTGCACACCATAATGCCCAGCAATTTCTTGATATGGTTCCAACATCTGTAGCACTGGATTATAGATTGTTTTTAAAATAATCTTAAATTGATGGATCATTGCTCCTTTCATTTTGGCTTGACAAAACGTAGCTCTGGCATTTCCTTTCACTTTTTATGTTATAAGCGGTGTATCACTCTCTCTGCTCTTTTTTGTGCCAGAAAAAAAGGAATTCTTGCCCATTTTTTAAGGTTTTTCACTTTTAACAACTGAATTTCATTTAACAGCTACAGTAGCAGCCTAAATTGTGTATATTTGTTTTTGTTTTGCTTTGACTTTTTCTTTTATGGACAGATGAAAAAAAACATCAGTTATGGAAATTCATTGGTAAATATTTGTAATTTAAAATGGCATAAGGTCCCAAAGTTGTAATTATTTTCTTCAAGCTGGATTGAATTCCTTCCTTTTTTCCCTCCAGTAGCTGTATTTTGCCACAAAGCATTTAAATACTCAGACTTTCCTGAAAAGTAATTCTGTCCTCTTGGCTTAGATTTTTTTGTTGTTACGGTCATCAAAACAAGTACAATTGCAAAAATAGATAGAAAACAGCAAGAATTTTCAAGAGATTTTATCCATACAATAATTATTATACTAACATTAGACTTGGGGGCCCCATATACGTGTGGATGTTTTCAGTGCCATGCTCCATATCGATGTGCCACAACAGATAGCTGGTTCCTCTCCGTTACCGATGCACACCATGAACATCATGCTTCATGCCATAGCCTCAGCTCCTGAGAGCTGATTGATTGCAGACCATGACTGGCAATGCCTCCACTTAAGCAGGACTTTGCATACAGGATGGCATCTCCAGGGAAAGCAAGGGGAATTATTCTGCTTCAGAAAGATGGTGAGCAAGGACAGAGGGATCGGCCATCCATCTTCCATTTTGTGTGTTCACATCAGAAACATCTTGATGGTTAGATTTGATGATCTTGAAGGTCTTTTCCAACCTAGATGATTCGATGATTCTATGATCTTGCTCCAAATTTTACAGAAAAAGAAAATCAGATCCTTCCTCTCCTTTCACTTAATCAAGCCCTTTCCCCACACCACCACAAGCATTCTTTATCCTGATTCTGCTCATCCGTGGTCCACTGCCTCCTGCTCCCTGCAAAGTGTTTCTCATTCAGCTTCATTGATGCTATCCATCACCACCTCATTGCAAAACCATGGCTAATACCAAATTGATCTCTCATGTTATGCAAGGTACAGCTGCTGAACATGATTTTTTCCCTGATGAACTAGCACCTCTACCTATGCTGATGTCACCTGCGAATACTTTATGAGGTTTCCAACTTCTAGCTTGTAACAAGCTCAGCAGAAACAAGTCCTTCTCACAGGGACACCTCAAACTCCATGTAAGTCCCTCTGCATAAGTGACATTCAGGAAAATAACCTTGTCACCCCTGTGACAAACTTTTTCAATTGTGATAAATATGTGCGACGTCCATCAGAAGCCCACACAGTCATTTGGCAACAAAACTACTAACTTTTGAGACTTTCTGGATTCCTAAGTGATGATATATTAATCTTACCACAGAGGAAACATAATTATTTTTTAATTTATAATAAAGATGCTATATTTTAAGAAACTAATAATTAAGCCAATCTGATTAGTGCCATATGGAGAGTGTTTTGTGCAATGGACACCACAGTTACAAGCATGAGGCAGAACTAAGTAATGCTTCCTATTTAAATATGGAAAAATCCACAAGCATCAATGTTCAAGGAACGTGGTAAATGACAAGATTGGCAGAAAGCCACAAGAAGATACTCTTCGCTGTGCGACGCACCCGTGAACATGAAAGAAACCTTTTTCTTAAGTGCCTGAACCCACGCCTCATGAAATCTCTTTCACGTATAGCTTAGCTTGCTGCAAATTCAGCAATAGGTATAGCAAAACAGAGACAGCTATGATGATTTATAAATTGCTGTCCGGACTTTAAAAAGGTGAATGAGCGACAAATAGGGAGAGAGGGGGAAAAAGCAGAACTTGGTTTCAACAGTACACTTGAAATATTTAAGTTAAAACTAACAGGTTAGGGAAGAATCCATAAATTCAAATAGTTACATATTAAAGTTACATTTAGTTCACATTCCTTGCAAAGCTGTGTAATTTATTTGTAAAACATGTATCTTCATTTACTAGTCTTTCCAGCCTAGGATATTTTGTACATTCTGGAGGGTGGAAGGAAATGGATTTCTACTTAGTTCATACTCACCGCCGCAGAGATTTATGTGAAACTGCCTACCTAAACTCGATCCATTAAACCTATATTGTTCTTAGACAAGACTTCTCAATCCTTAATGTCATTTCCACAAGAATATAAAGTCTTAATACAGACAAAAGATCAACTTTTAATAATAATGGTCCCCCTCTTATAGTTTGTGGGTAATAAAGATATCAAAGGTTATAATCCTTACAATTATTTTCTAAGTCATCCCATTAAGGTATGTGGTCTCAGTGTCTCTTAAGAAACTTTGTGTCAGGGTAAAGCATGGAAAAGTCTTTAGTTTTATAAATTTCACAATCCATTTCAGAGCATACTAACCTCATTGGATTTAAATTAGCAGAAGGAATGTGTTTCATACGAGCTTTATGTTTTCCCAACTCTCAGTGCAGGAGACCATGCTACAAGAAGCAGGGAGGCTTCCCCCTGAAGCCACCAAAACTGTTAACAACAACAGTGTTTGATTCTCTTAATGTAAAGGGCAACCCCTATTTTCAGTATCTAAATGTATGAGTGCAGAAATTATTCCCTTACAGCATACACATGAACTAATGGTCTTTCACCAGAAAGCAACAGCTAATGGTACCCTGGTACAAGTGAATCGTAAGTTGGGCTCTAGACCGCCACTTTGCATACAGCTTGTGGCTGAGCCTCCTTTCATTGTTTGTCAGGTTGGCAGAAGTTGTCTCTTCCCTCCCTCTTTTCCTCCCTTTTGATAACTCAACCAACCAAACATCCCTGGTAGGAGAATCAGTAAAACAGGAAAGTGCCTCTGTATACTTCAAATGCAACAGCGACTCCTTTGACATCCCTCTTTTTTAACCAATGCTTTCCTCTTGTCAACAGGATTGCAGCCAAGGAATCCGTGAATCTTATGTCAACACAAAGCTTAGGAATTGTGTTTGGACCAACACTCCTTAGACCTGAAAAGGAGACAGGGAACATGGCAGTCCACATGCTGTACCAAAATCAGATAGTTGAACTTATGTTGAGTGAGTACAGCAAGATCTTCGTCTCTGAGGAAGACTGACAGACAGGGCCTGTTATTGAAAACGTTCACATCTGTCTTGATGTCTAATATTTTTACATTTCTGTAAACATATTTCTGAAATATTTCTTTTTCTTTCAAGTGACAGATGCCTCATTTTGTGAAAACTTAATGATGATTTTGTGTTTAATTTTCAAACATTGCAATAAAAAATATTGTCAACATTTGCCTATATGTATTCTGCATTAACCCTTTGAGAGTTTCATTATGCTAGCACTCCAAGTGTCATTTTTTTGCAAGCTGAGCATACAGCATATGGCCAAGGACCATAGAAAATGCTGTTTACCAACATATGCAATGGCACAGAAAGACAAATGGTAATTGAGGAGATTGGTGGAAAATGGATTAAAAAGAAACAAATTAAAACAGATCCCATATCATGTGTAGGTAATCTGAGTACAATTTACCTTTCTCTTTGATATGTATTGAAAGTTAAAGACATGATGAATAATCAATTTCCCTACCACAGGAATTGAAAAGAAGGATTGCATTTAATATATTAAAAAAAAAAAAAAAGCCAGAGTCTCATTATTTGCATAACAGTGCCTGAAAAAAATAAAAATGAAATTGGAACTTTGGCATTTTTACTTAAATGCAGTACATGAAATGAAGACATTGCATGACTGCTCATTTTAATGTAACATCCATTTTGATTCTTCATCACACTGTACATCTGCCCGCTTTCCCCAGCTATCTCGTGTTCTGTAGCATTTGTATTGTGCTCCTGAGGATGCTTTATTGGTGAACTACATTAAATTCATCTAGAAAGAACTTTAAAAAAAAGCCTTTTCATATGCCCTTAGGATTACTTGGCTAGACTTGAATCAATTTATGCATTTGATGGTTAGTTTCAGTTGTCATGGATAAACAAAAGGGTAACTGTCTAGAATATATCAAATATTGTTTCATTTTGAAATGTATGTTTCCAGCTATACACATCCCCTACCCTGTTTTGTAAAAGTATTCTGCTGATAAAATGTAGACTTATGTTTGACAGCTTTTTAATCAAGTTCAAAGAGAATAAATAAAACTAATCCAGTGTGGTAAAGAGTCTGTCTGGTTATCGATTTGTTCACAAAATGAAAAATAAACCATGTAAATAAGATGTGTGAAACACAGATCTAGAAGCAAATATTTAAAGCAATTAAAGACCCCAAAACATAGGATTAATGCATAGGTCTGCTGTGCACAAGAGATATGCCTTCAATATCACCTCAGCAGATCACGGATTACTCCAGTTTTTACTTAGCATCACTTTACAAATACTGTGTTATTCAGGAAAGGTTGCTTCTCAGAGCAGTCATTTATGGAAAAAAAAATTAATGAGGCTTGATCGTTAACCAAGACCAGGCTCTTTCATCAGGTACTAACATGGGCTGAAAATAACACCAAGAAAACATAAAAAGTGTTCAAACCCACTGGCCCCAAGATGTTTTCTGACCTCCCATGGTCTGAAATGTCCGAAAAATCAAGTGAAACAGAGGGGTAATGACCAGCAATTAAAATGAAAAACATAAAAACAAAATACTATCCCACTATATCACAAGTATTCAACGTAGCCATTTCCTAATGAAAGTCTAACATTCTGAAGAACCCAAATTCACTTTACTTTCAAGAAAATATTTTTCATGTTCACATCAAGCCATGAGCACTTAAACAGTAATGCTTTTCAACATCATCATCTTTAGACTCTTTTAATAGCAACAAACCAGGCGCTGTTTATAGCCTGTGGAAATGACTGGAAGAAAGATAGTCAGAAGTTCAGTCTATTCCTTAATAAAGACCATTCACATTATGGCCCCACGGGTGCTCACAATCATGCTATTGAAGTAATTTCTGCTATTACTGGAAATGAAAAGTTCACTTGTTACTTGGATCCTGTTGCACTCAGAAGAAAAGATTCTTAATTAATTAATTAATCTTCCTTTAAGCTTTCTTAGGAGCATGTAGACTCCTTTCTTCTTGTTTTTATAAGCAAGACAAGGCTTATGAAATGAACCCATATCTTTTTACAAGATCAACTGGTTTGATTGGGGTTTAAAAAAAAAAAAAGAGTACAAGCAAACTTTTGGACACACAAGTCTTTCTTCTGTTTTGAAGGGTGTCTACATGAATTCTGCACAAATGTGGTGACTTCTCTATTAAATGCTTCATTAAAGATAGAAGTCTGATATGTGGGTAGCCAGTTCTGGGAGGACACAAGTGGGTCTCATCAGAGGAGCCTATACATCTGGGGAGTATAGCAGACGCCTATCCTTTCCTGTCCAGACAACAGAAAGAAACAACCATGCCTGGCCACCAAGCTGCTCACGCCCCCAGGAGCCCAGTCTTCTCCCTGTCCTGTTCAATATCTACATGAATCCAGGGGGAAAAATTACTGCCTCGGCTGTTAGTCAAAGTCAAAGAGCCAGCCCCATAGATCTGCATCTTCTCCCTGTAAAGAGTAGCTTTTACTCAAACTGGTGCAAAAAGACAGCTGTCCTAATTACTGGGATTTCTATAGTAAAAGGAGACATTGGAAGGAGATCTGTAAGGAAACTAAAAAGAGTATTTCTCATTAAAAAATAAAAGAAAGAGAGAAAATCAATCGATTGAAGCTTAAGCTTTTGCAAGAAAAATTGTCAGTTTTGACTCAAGAAATTCAACTGAAAAACAGAATTTCTGAGCAAACGATGAGACAGACTGGTCTTGCTGAGCTAGAAGACATGTAAACTGCCCTGAACACATTTTCGTCTCTTTTTATTTAAATACATATATATATATACATATACACAGAGGGAGAGAGAGCAACATACATCTTAATTGCTTTTTAATTCTCTGCTAGGCCAGCTACAGCGCAGGTACCATTCAGTCTGATTTTGTAAGCACCTCATATTGCAGTGGAGCCAAAGACTGCCATTCAACCTAAGGCACTCAGGAAGTTCAGCTAATCAGTTACTACTTAGTATATAGACCATGGGCGGAGTCTGGAAGAAAGCTTGAAAGCAAGAAGTTGGGTCCACAATCACCACTGTAATCAGGCTGTGCATAGAATTTACATGGTTAATTCACAGAAGAGGCTGAAAGACAAGCCTCGGGGAATGCACATATTATCACTGCACAGCAGGTTCCTGTGCATTGCATTCCTGCTTCATAAAGGAAACATGGAGCACAGGGAAGCTGAGCATAATCACGGATGCAGGTCTCAATAACAAATCCTGGTTTTTGCGAGATGCATAAATGGGGCCCAGGGCAATGCTTGTTTTGCAGAACAGAGGAACCTTCCCTAGCACACATTTCAGACAACAGAGAAAAACATTCCCTAAGGAGCAAGGGCAACACATGAGAAACACCTCCAGCAAGTGGTCTGTTGAGGACAGGACCTACCCAAACCCTTTGCTGCTTGAGCGCTGGAGCCCTTGGTAGTCAGTAGGCCTCACCAAGGGAATGCTTACAGGATGCTACCAAAGCAGCAATTGCATCCTTGTGCCAATTCACCGTGCATTATCACAGCAAGTGAATGTACCATACGATTACTGTATTAATACACTGCATGTTAGTTTTACACTCAACAGCTGCATATGTCCAAAAGTACCTGAAAAACTACAAGAATTAATTCCCTGTTTTTCCTTATCCTTAAAAAGGACAAGGATTCCCATTAGAACGACCCAGTTGTACAGTAGATAGAAAACACGAGTCCTCACTTCGGTTTTGTAAAGTATATATTGAAGTTAAAAAGACCAGCACTCAAAACTCGAGACATGAGAACAGAGGATGCAACACCACTGCACATCGGTGGTGTGAGAAACTGAGGCACAGAGCCAGCCATGTCAAAGGAGAACACTGTATTTTAGTGCTCATTTTATTCAGCCACATTCTTTCCCCGCCCCCCGAAACTTTGTATTCTACCCCCTTGCTTCCCTTTAATTCACCCATATCATCCTGCACTGGGGTTGTTGCAAGAACTCAGCTCTTGCTCTTAAATCCTCAGAAATACTTCAGAAGTGCAAGGAACCAACCACCAAGCTGCAAAGCAGCCTGGTCTCTTACCTCCAAAAAGCTGTAAAACCTGGGGCAATATCTTACACCTTCAGTAGAAGCTGACAGCTTTGTTTAATAAGTTTAAGAGGGACCATAAAACACTGTAAGTTCAGAATGCATGCCAATTAATTACCCACAAAACACCACCATTTTAGAGCACATTTCAGTTAATAAAAGGTAGACTCATAAACTTCACAGGATTCTCCTTTGCCTGTGTCAAAATACAATTCCTATGCTCAGCTCCTATCCATAAGTTTCTTAGCCACTCCTTTTATCTCCCAGACACACGGCCATCTCCCCACCCATAATTTCTATATTGGCTCAAAGCTCAGAAGCTTTTTAAGAAGCTCAGAAGCTTTTTGAACGTTTTCTGGTTGTGCTTTTGGGTAGGTGTAGGTGTGCCCTCTGCTCTGAAAAACGTGACTGACCATATTGAAAGCAGTTCCACCAGTCCATTACTCAGCCTCCAGCCTGCCCACTGCAGTGAAATAGATGCAAGAAGTCCAGTCGTTACATCTCTCTTTCCCACTGGGGATGTTTCTTTGGAGCCCCAGGCAGCAATGGTTTTAAGTAAATGGCTAAATACCCTGTATACATTTCTGTCTTTATGTAGTTTCTGTCACTTATTATCCCTTTTCAGTCCTGCTAGGCTCTTTGTCTTAATGGTATCTGATGAATTTCCCAGGTTAATTATGCACCATGTAAGAAAATATTTTACTTGTATCACTCTTAAATTCATTAGCTTTTAGCATTATTGTATGGCACTCCACTTGCTCTTGATTTATGGGAAAGGCTAAATAGGATCGTCTGACTGACCTCTTCTGGCAATTCACTATCCTATACACCACTAACATATCACCTCTCATTTGTCTCTTAATCAATTTAAGCTTCCCTCACATGGAAGATCTGCCACACCTCTTATAACTTGCTTTGTCTTTCACTGGATGCTCTGTGTATCTATTCTGCCCCTTTGAATAAAACCCTAAGTATTCAAGGTGAAAGGATCTTTAATATTTTCCTTATTGATCTCTTTTCAGCCTGTTAAAGAATTAAGCTCCTTCTTTGTATTTGATTGTTCCTCTGCACTGAAGAACTGGATTGTCCTTAACACTCCCCATGGACCAGATTTACAAGGGAATTTGGGGACCTAAGTGCTATTTCTGATCATCCATACAACATTTCAAAGGTTCTGGTTTCTCCTTTGTGGCTATCTCACCTTGTACTGGTTTGAATCCCTATGAGTAGCATTATTGTGGCTGCCTACAAACCTGACAATCAGCAAGAGAAGGGAAGGCAGGGTGGGAGGAGACTGCCCAGCAGCTTGTCTTCTCCTGCGGTCTGACCCAAAACTGGGAGCAGGAGCAGCTGAGGGAGGCCACAGTCTTCCCATAGGAATAATGACAGCATATTTGTATGCATAATAACAGCAATGACAAGAAGTATGCCATATATTCTGCATCCACCTCTGGTATGCCCAATGTATACACCTAGCCAAGCAACACCACCTGTACGTGTGTGCATTGTAGCTATCTTCCTGACAGACACGGCTCTGTCAGGCTGATGGCTAACGGCAATTTCCTGGCTGTTCAGATGATAAAAACCTATCTTTTAATTCCCAGACCCAATCCAAATCTAACCCCTTTTGCCACCCTGGACACGTAATGCTGCAGGAACATAGAGCTGATTATTGCCTGACTCCATAAGACACTTGAGTTCAGACAAAGCAGCACAATAACGTTGGTTGTTCCAGGTCTCCTGAGTATTGTTTGTTGGTAAGCAAACCAATTCCCTTTTGTGCTTATGACATGCTTCACCTCATACGTGAGAACTGAAAGATAAGGTAGCTACCTTAAAAAACATGCCCTGAGATGTAAAATACAAACACCTTCTCAAGGACTCTGGCATCGTTCTTTTTCATGTCACATCACTTTGAACTGTAGATAGCCAAAAACACTGGCAATGCTTTCCCTCTGATGCTGCAGTTTTAGAGAGTATTATGCATATTGCAGATGTGGTTTTCTTGCACTAGATTGAAAAAAGAAATAATCTTATTAAAAATGTAAAAGGATTTCAGGGTTCTCTGCATACTTGGAGAAAAGAGAGACGTCAACAATAAACATGCCATCCGAACAACACGGAAGGACCTCTGTCCCATGGGCATAATAGATGTTTTATTAATAACTTGCTTTTATATATTTTTCTCATTTCGCAAAACAAGGGGGAAAAAAAGAATGGGTTTTGAAATCAAAACATCTCCCTGACTGGACAACTGAACAGCCTCCCTGAAACACGAAAAGTCGAACTGAGACCTGGTGAGTTTTCTGGGTGCGTGTTCTCCAGCCCCATGTGCACTTCCATCTTCAGAAAGCCTCCGGCACGGGGACAAAGGCTCACCGGTTCTTCAGAGCCCATCAGGAAGCACATTAGCTCCAGCTAATAGATTAAAAACTTGGGACTTTTGAGTGGCTTAGGCAGACTCAGCACAAGCACTGATGGAAAAGATGTAAGATGTTACGAGTTACTCATCCTCTGTGATGGCTGGATAGGGTATGAAAAGACAAGAGGAAGGACAGAGACCTCTTTTTCCACTGTCTGGAAGAAAAAGAGCAGCTACTGATATAGTGGATTATTTTATTTTTCCTAATCTAAGTTTGTTTCCTCTGTCAAATAGAAGTCCTAGTATTGGATGAAGGAGATAGATGTGAGTCTGCTCCTCTAGTTACCTTCCACCTGAGCATGTGTTTGGACCCTCAGAACACAAGATACTAGGTCCAAGGAAGGGTATTCCTGTATTTCAGGTAACCTGAACATCTTTACCTCTTTGGAGATACTGTCCTTAGAGTATAGGTCCTCAGTAATCCAGGTTCTCAGATAAAAGCCCAAATGGCTTCAAGGAGGCTAGGCCAATATGTTGCGGGGGATCAAGGGCATGAGATATGTTAGGGTAGAAAGAGACTAAACTGAAATTCCTCTTCCATTTTCTGCCAATACATATGACCCATATTATTACTGAAAGCATTTTTGTTTGGTTTCATTATGTTTTCTTCCCTTTGTTTTGTTTGTTAGTTTTTTTAATAGCCAACCTGTAAAAACAGAGTCTTTTGGTGCTGCTACAGAAAATTGTGATCTTGTTAAATGCACATAAAGATGAAGGCTGCATCTCCAAAGTAATGCCATTTTTCCCTAAGATCATCAGCAGACACTTGCTAGGAAAATGTTGCTTTGTAACAAGTAGTGAAGAGAGGTGAACCTTGGTATCTGTGGCCTAAGGGGCTGCAGGCCAAGCTGGGAGAGTGTGCTACCTTCTGCTCAGACAGCTCTGTAATGGCTGGCATTACGAGAAACTACATAAAAAAGCCTTTCTGTGATGCAGAAATTCCTATTGACTCACATAAAGCTTTAGTTCCTTCAGACACCAAATACTTTCTACACAGCCAAACCTTAGATTTTACCTTGTGGATTAAATCTTCTTTAATCCCTTCTTATCTGTACAGTTGGGGCTTCATTCATAAAAGATTTTGAGCATTTGACCCCAAACGTGCCCCAGTGCAGAAGGAATCTATCACTCACATATCAGGTTGGGATGCCTTTTTCTGCCATAATTCAAGTGCACTTTGCAAGGCTACTGGGGTCACAAGTTGCTGTGCTTCCTGTCTTTCCTACAGCCACTGTCCTGTGGAAGCCACCAGGAGAACTTGCTGGATAGGAAGGAAAAAGCTAACTAATTAAGAAGCAAGCGTGCATCTGTCTCAGGCCACTTGCCAAGCATAATGTGGAGGGGCTGGCGGGGCGAGGGTAAATCTGCTGCTGTTAGAATCTGCTCCTGTTGGACTTGCTGACTCCAGTAGTACGGGTGACAGACGCCGCACAGTCAGGTCTTGGGACTTTCTGTGCCTACTTAATGACAAAGAAGTTGTGGGATTTGTCAGAAGTTCATCTGACCATAAGCATGCCAGAGGTTCCTGAGGTTTAGATAGTTCTGAACAGATCTCTGATTTACTTACTTAAACTTATACCACGCCTAGTTGCCAGAACACAGGTAAGTGCACAAAATAACAGATGTGTCTGACAATTACCTCCACGAAATCACATCCAGGTTGTGTCAAAAATAGCCCAGATGTGGCCTGCATCATTAAGCGGTGGGGAAAGCGAGCATGGGAAGAGAGGACACTGTCAAAATGGATAGACAATTTGGCAGGAAAAAGCTGGATCAGTCTCAATATTTGGCATGTTCCAGATTTTCTGGTGCCCTCTGAAGAGACTACATTTATTGAAAGAAATCTCCTGGAAACATCTGTCTGGACAGGAGTTTGATAAAAAACCTATTCCCACCCTTGAAACTTATACTTTGGCCCCAGCACACCTCCTGTATAGGCACTAAAAAGAGTGTGTTACTATATCTGGAATTGCATCTGTTCCCAAATTTATTATTAATTTCATATAAGACCCTTCTGAAAATATTAATATGGGAAGAGTTGGAAGAGAAGGAGTTAGCCAGCAGCCCTGTGCAGTTAATTGGCCCCTTAACGAGCTGCGGGTTGAACAAAAAAGAGCACCCTCATCACCATGCTATCACCACAGTTGCAGCAGGCAAGATCACTATCAATCCTCTGAATGAGGATAATGATTTTGCTGAAGCACCTCTTTGTAACCTCGGTCCATCTTCTACAGCAAGAGCAGTCACTGTGGTACTGGTTTGCCTTCCACAGCCATGGATTAGTCAGTAAGGAGCTGAGGTTGCTTTTACCATTCTTGTGGTTATGGAGACCGCACGAAACCAAGATTACCATCTCCCTTCCTGTATAGAAATTATATTACTAAGTCCAAAAACAGAGAATCCAGTCATGGTAATCTTTATCTAATATCTGCATGCTTGGCTATAGGGGCTACACTCTGGATAGATGACCACCGTATAAATGCACTGGGTGAGGATGCTCCCACCACAAGGTCCAACTGCAGTAAAATCAGACACCAAACTCTTTTTAACCCTTTTTCTGTTCCTATTTCTTTATCACTCAAGCCTACAAATGTTTGAAGGTCTGTTTCACATGAAATGTCTGCAAGAGAGGTCCAAGTTTGCACAGGAACATCTTTGCTTAACATCCACCATGTTGATGACTGTAACTTAATTACCACGCATACAGTACCAGTGACAGTAAATATTAGTGCTGTGTGCTACAGAACAAATATCCCGTGATGAAAAATTCAAACAGTATCGAGCTTTTCATTAGTGCAGTAATGGCTTTCTCACACATTTAGCTCATTTTTAACTCAACCTGCTATGGGAAGGAAATGACATACTTTTTGTTGAATAAGACAGCACAGAGATTATATGAAGGCGCTTTTTTATGGGTAAAGAAACGTATGCTACATTAATCTATTTTTATGCTTTGCACTACATGCTGATGAGTCATTTGAATGCCAAGTTTCATTAGTAAATTGGGAGTGATATAAGTGGCTCTACGATAGAATAAGATACATGTATTTCATTTAAGAATGCAAAGATTTCAGTACTGCTGCAGAATGTCTTAGAACACCACCTAGTATCGTAAGATAGAAGGATAAAATCTCAGGACCCTATTTATAAAGGGAATTTTGTGTCCATAAAAAGTACATTAGTAATACAATCTGCCTGATATTGTATTGTTCTATCATTTCTCTACGGATCATATTAGTCAGTGTCCTGTTAACATCCATTTTATCATACTGTCATAATATTATATTGAAATGAGATCTGGCACTTTTGGGGTCCTGTGCAAGATGAAAAAAATGGGTCTCCAGCAGTCTTCCTCTTAGATATAATTGAAAAAGAGGCAGGCATGAGGGCATGCTGTGACTCACGCTGCCAGAGAGTGATCCGGAATCATTCAGATGATGAGTACAGAGAGAATGCCGTGCACAGAAAGATGGCAATTTGCTGTACTAATGTTTTGAAAATGAAAATTTCTAGCTGTTTTGCAGAAGAGCTTAGTAGGAAAGGCAGGAGAAAAAAGTAATAATAATAATAAAATCTTTTATAGTTAAACCAGATTATTTCTGCTGTTTTCGGAAAGGCTGCACTACAAGAACTGTTGTTTTCACAAGAATGGTGTAAAACACAAATGAATGTTGCTTTATTGTCCAAAATAAGTATAAAATAAATGGAGGGAAAACAGAAAATGAAAAAAAATCTCTCCTTTTTCTTGAGGATTAATTGCACAGAGAGATCCAGGGACACCTTTCAGCCGCCTTAAAACAAATCTTGGATCCTCACTCCTGTCATTGTGGCCACAATGGACGTAGGGATGAACACATACGCACTCTCAGTACTTCAAGCCCATAAGGCAATATTTCTGCCATCAAGCACCATTTCCAATAGCCAAGCTATCTGACAAGCCCCAGCAGGATTGAAAACAATACTTCTCATTCTTCCCAAAGAGATTATAAGTAATGATATCAACATCCTATTCCTTTGGTGTTTCCACTGAGCTTTAATACTAACAAATAAATCAAATGAGCAATTCCAACCTTTGTTTAGTATCTATACTGTCAATATTGGTATATAGTTTTTAAATGGTAATTTTTTTTATTCTTGTCTGTTGATTTGACTAGCCTTGTTCTTGAGATCTTCATTTTGTACTAAACGAAGCAAATTTAGTACTAAATGAAGTCCCCTTCTTCACAATTTTGTTGTTAAAGGCTCTAGAACTCATGCTGCTGGCCTGTCTCCAAGAGAACAACCCAGCCACCTGACCTGAGTCCTCTTTCAGAAAGTGAACCAATTGCCTATTAAAAAAAATTAAAAAATCAAATTCTGCCTTTAGTTTACACTTAATCAGGGATGCAGTTAGGGCCCCATGGAGAACATAGGGCCATAGGGTTCCTTTCCACCTTACAAAGTCCAGGAGAATATTTCCTGGTGAAATACATGAGAAAATTCATTTTAGTGAATATTTTTTTCAGAGATCACACTGTATGACAAGGACTCCTCTGTCTGCATGTTGGAGCAGACATGATCAAAGTCAATGTTTTCCACCAGGCTTTAAAGGGCCTTTAAAATACTGTCCATAACCCACATTTTTCCCTCCATTTTCCGGCTTGAATTCATCTCAGTCACCTAGCTAGCCCTCACCATCCTCTGCATTCGTTGGTGACATTTTTTAAACATCATTCCTTGTTCTCCTTAATGTATCTGTTATTACCATTGCTGTGTAAATTTTTATAAGTCTCCATGCACTGAAAAAGTTGAAGTGTGATCCTTCCAGCAGAAAGAAGGAAACTCCTTTATTTTGGAGGAACTGCAGGAATGTACGTGCTTCGCAGGGAGGGCCATGAATGACCCAGGAATAGATGGTTCCTGGGAAAATACTGTTAAGTGCAAAGATGGGCAATTTACTACACTTGCAAGTCCAGGTGAATGGGGAATCTTCAAGAATCTCCTATTGAGCTGAAATTTTTGTAGCTTTCAGTTTTGAGGTCACAGTCACCAGGACTGGAAACTCAAAAATGACTTCAAAAAGGCAAATGCTAACTAGATTTCACACTAGATTTCATTTTACTTGGCATTACAGAAAGAATGCAGGTATTAAATAGACTGTTTCCTGTATACAATAAGGTTAATTAGTAGCAAGGGATGGAAATCAGTGTAGACATAACTCTTTTAGACAGGTATCAAAAATAATCCCCTGATCCCCATAGACCCCAGCTGCACTGAAAGAAGAACAATATAAAAGATTCTTTAAAAGAAATTTTTCAAACATTCTCCAGGTGTCCCAGCTATATTTAAATAGGCCTGTGGCCCCATGTATACTCCAACCCTTTTGGCTCTGCAGTTCCCTTGCTCCAACTTAAATGAATAGAGTACTCACACAGAATTTTGAGGTGCAACATAAAGGATTTCTGTACAAAGAGACTGGGATTGCAAACTGAGACAGACAGGAGAACAAAAAGAAGAATATATTCTGGACTGAATGGGACTTCCCTAAGCTCCTTATCAATAAGGTTAATAAGGGTCCATGCAATTTACTGATCACTACGACACAACAACTGGGCTAAAGCTATAAAGAAGCTACATAGATACCGGCTTTTAGTGCTTCTCATGGCCCACCACATTAAAGTCTCTTTACCCTTCCCCTGTCACCTCACTCAAGAGAATAAACTCCAGTCTGTGTGATTGGCCTCACTAAAATCCCTAGTCTGCTATTACGCTTCTACCTGCCCTAGTTAAGCAGATTAATCATTATTTCCTAGAATTTGATCCTCCAGTCCCTTTGCAATTGAAGCAGTAATGCTCAGATATTTCTAAAAATGTATTTCTGAAAAATACATTTTCTTTTTTCTCCAGTTTAATTTTGTTATCCTCAATCATTTGCATGATATAAAAAAAAAAATTCCAAACTTCTATCTCCTCTATAAAATACATGTCGTATCAAAAAGGTGACAAGAGGGGGAAAAGTAATTAGTGAGTTCACAGAGTTCAGTAGAAAAGTTAAAATAGAGTAACACATTACTTTTTATGTTAAGATTTCACAAGACAAATCTTGCCTGTGTTTTAATTGCATGTGACCCTGGCAGTCCCACTCTGAAATGAAGTGCCGTAAAATTAAAGATGACAGACGCTCAAAACAAGTCTTGTGATCTTGATTAAACTACAAAGACCACACTTTCTCTCTGCTGCAACTCAGATATGATGGGCTGTTTTATTTGGGGAATTGCTTCATTAATGCTTTCTTTGACTAGACATGTTTATTATAAAAAATACTGAATATGGTGATATCTTGCATAGCTAAATAAATTCTAAAAGGCAAGTAAAAAAAAAATAGGAATCTTTAAATAACCTCAAGACCTAAATACATCCTTTAAAGATCATGGGCATCTGTAGGAGGAGGTACCAAATGTGTCTGCATTGCGTAGTACCTAGTTTCAAAAGTCCAAGGTTTTATTCACTATTATGTTAATAAGAACCAACTTGATTGTTCTGACGGTATTAACCAACAATTACTTCAAGTTAAGTTTCCAAAAGCTAGTAAAAAAGTGTTGGGGGGGTGCGGGGGAAGTGGTGAAAAAAAAAAAAAGAATCTCCTTCTCCAACAAAATCCTTGCTAATTTCCAGAAGTGTACTGACAATAACTGGCTGCAACTGTCTACATGCCAACTTCCAGATCCATAAGCCTATGTGAATTATCTATTTCCAAACCGGTTCTATCATGTAAACATTGGGATTAAAGAACCTGCAGGACTATAAGCATTGCTTTAAAACTGGATTTAAATTATAACTTGTACATCTGCAATGCCTCTATGTTCTTTATTTTCCAGACCAAGTTATCAACAACACTTGGCTTTCTTTAGTGATTTTCAGTTCAAAGAATCCAGACAAACTATCTATTAATCAGGAGACTCAGTGGATTGATGTTTCACCAATGCAAGCAGCTAGTACCCTACTTCTGCTTTCACTATCATGCCAGGGATGCCAGGGCCATGCTCCTTTCATAGGAACAGAAAACAAACTCTATTAATGATAATTTACATGTCGTTCAGGACTGGGGTCACAGTTCAGCATATTTTGCAGTCATTTGTCTGATTTTCATTTTCAAAATAACCTCACAGATTTCAGTAGGATTTCCCACTTGACTAAATAATGTACAGTTCAGGAGCCAGAGAAATTACAGCACTTGGTACCATAGAAAATAGTGCTCTAGACATGCTAGGTTGCAACACATCCATCTGCACCTTGCCAGCATTTTTCACTTTTAAATGATGCTGCCCAAGTATTACTAAATCCTTTTGTTCTAAATATTGCATATATTTTCTTTTACCAGTTATACACTTTGTGGAATCAAAATATACAGGCAAACCTTTAGCCCCATGCCCAGCCTACGTCTGGGAATGTTCAGGATGAAAAAGGCTGAGGATGAAGTAAGAACTTAACCTAAATGAAGCTTCCCAGGCAGAGGAAGGTCAAAAACCCCATAGCACGCTGGAGGTTTCCCTGTCTTCATTTCTCTAAACCACTATTGTTTAGCCACACCACAGTAATGCCTCAAAAGAGCCTCCAAAGGCAACGAGCCATGCTCTTACACAACTGTCTGGGATCCAAATGTGTTCCTCCAAGATGCTGCTGTCACAGAGTCTGGTGAAGACACAGACACAGCTGACTTTATACAGTTTAGAAAAACAAAGGACACATTGCAGGCTTGATTATGTGCTCCAAGCAGAGGAGAACTTCACATTTATGTGCTTGCAGCTCTGAACAGACAGATGGATTTCTTTTGGGATCCGTTTAACAGAAATTCTGCAGTAAGGTGTCTCCAAATCTTTTCCTAGTCTTGCTATATGCCATGGTTATAACACTGCGTTGCATTGTGAGCCTAATCAGACTTGCTTGTGCACAGGAGTGAGCTTAGGGATGGAGTTTAGAGTAAGGGGAGCATGACCTTTTCCACAGCCCCAGAAGGCACAACCTATGCCCTCACATCTCGTCACACATCCACAACAACTTGCCTCCACAGATATCCGCACCCCCATGTAGTCTAGGGTGGCCACTGTCCCTCTTCCCACACCCTGAGTTTGGGTAGTTTAAGGAGTACTTGTACTGCTCCTCGTTTCCCTCACTGGGAAGTAGCCGAGATGCTGTAAGTCAGCAAGATAAACTGTGTGTGCAAATTCACACCCCTTGTCCCCTTTATCCTGTTGCAAGTACACAGGCCTGCACACACACCTTTAATAATTCAGTGCACATAGACCCCACAACACATATATTCACAAATTGCTTAACCATGGTTTGTAACAA
>VXAL01002527.1:127552-200472 GCA_013399475.1 Chauna torquata
ACAAAACCGCTTACTGAACGCAACTACAGGATTAAAAGTTGTCCCCTGCTAAATGTGCCAGGGGAGGATAAGTAGCTGCCCTTTATTATTTTAACTAAAAGCAACATGATTAATTTACCCTTATGTCATTCAGTGGCATGAATAAAATAGGCATTTGAAAGAGAGAATAAGCAAAAGGGAGAGCGGGAGAAAAGCAAGTTTAGCATATAAAGATTCTCTTAAGTATATCCTCATAGCCATCATAATGCTAACAATACCAAGAAAAGTCTGCTTGCTCTAGCCAGTGAGGTACACCGTAGCCTGTTGACTGGGGGCTGAAGGTTAGGCAGTACGTATGGAGTGTACATAGCTCAGATGTCAATGGTAGCTCTGAAGTACTGGGGAAGTAATTAAGTTTGCCTATTAGGAGTACGCATCCTACTGAAAATTTCAGAATCCTTTACTGGCAAACAGAAGTGCTAACAATAGCTGAATTAAAGGTTATGTACAACCTAACTGCAAGCTTTCGACAAATTACTGCAAGAAAAAATGACAAATATAAAATCTGAATAAATGTGTAAGTGGATACTCATTCAGTCCATGGCTTGATTTGGAGTCTCTGTAAAACCATGAACATAGCTAAGGCCATGGAAAAGAAGAAACAGAGTCCTTCCAGCAGTCCACATAAGCTCCAGAAATCAAATCAATACACTGCAATAACAACTAGGTTGGATGTATTGTTAATGTAAATAAAATTTATGCATTCTTATTCTGATGTTAACAGCTAAAGCAAACATTTGACAAATCTTAAATAAATGATATTGACAATGTTAATACAATCTACCACTGATACTAATATATTAAAAAGATAGTAAAGGTATTGCAATTTGGGTCTCATATCTCCGTATCTTAGTATTGGTGTCATCCAATAAAGCATATCCCCTGCCTATAATATCTATTTTAAAAATTAGTTCCCTCTTTCCTAAGAAATTAAACCAAAAGCAATAGACATTGTTTATGTGAGTGTTGGCAATACTCTAGTTCTGTTTGTTACATACTAAGCAGCTAGAGAGTACAGGGAGTACAAGGTAAAAAGATTTTTAAAAAAAGGAAAGAAAGAAACTATTTGCCAACTTATTATTTTCAAAGCATTCACTTCAAGGAAGGGTAAGAGGAATACAAGCTATGTTATTCAAGCATCAGGCATAAATACAGGGATTGTAAAATACCTACCTGCAGATCTGAAATCTAAGTAAAACAATTTATTCTGCTACAATCTTCTTATTACCCTTCAAATTTAGCCAAAGTGTTCCCTGCCTAAGATGTATGGAAACATGAGGAACAAATGCATCCTTCATGTACTCTAGAAAGACATTCAGGCTCTGGTCATTCATATACATATAAAGAGATTTACTAAAAATTATTATTTTTTTTATTTTTATTGATGTAAAAGCTAAACAAATCAACTGAAGTGAATTGGATTTAGATCATGATAGGAATGATGTAGAGGTGCACTTCAATCTTGTCCTGTGTGCAAGCGGACAGAAATGGATGCTTTTTATCTTCTGGACCTACAAAAGCTAATGGAAAGCCAAAAGTAACCGTGAAGGGTTCATGCATTTGGAGCCCCTGAAAAAAGAATCTCTCTGTAATAGTTTGTGTGTATGTATGTATGTATGTATGTATGTATTTCTCCAAAGCATTTTCCCGGGGACTTCCACAGCAGAAAGCTGAGTATCTTTCTTACAGTTCACCACCAGCTCTCTACACATTTCAAGCTGAAGAGTCCAGCATTGACAGGATTTTGTACTGAGATCTATGCAACTAAAAATAATCACAAATGATATCTGAATATTTTTTATGCTTTGAATTTCCCAAATCCAAGGGACAGAAAGGACACAGCCTACCTTTACTCTGATGTGGTATAGATAAACTGATCACAGGGGCTTGAATACTTGAATCAAGAAAGGCCTCTTACTCAATAACGTATTGGTATTACTGAGCTCATGCAAAACTGCAATCCCACAGTTTTGAATCAGATCCGTTCATCACTGAAAGTACCTGTAATATCCAGAGTGAAATGGGAAACACTTCGTATTTTTTCATGAAGACCTCTAGCAAAGAATTTACTTTAAGTTTTGACTTTAAATGGACTCATTTACTCCCTGAAAATAGTTCAGACAAAGGAAAAAAAAAATCAGATTTCATATGCTTTGGAGGTGGGACTAGTAATTTCACTGAAACTGCAAATAAAGCTGAAAGCTCAGAGTTATAAAGCTACACAGAGCAAAAAGAAAAATGTGTAAAATTCTGTGAAACAAATTATGTGAGTTTTGCACAGCTGTACTCAGGGCATAACTGTAAATGAAAAGACCAAACTAATTAGATTATAAGCAGTTGATCTGCCTTATATTGTTTTATCATACGTAGTAGGTATAATATCTCCACATGAATGACTTGAAGCAAGTCATCAACATACTGTGTTCAAGAAAGCTGATCAGATTAGAAAGACCTTGTAAATTATGCTTGAAGAAGATGAGATTGATGATAACTTCCTGCTCACGGTTACACCAATGAAATGGCTTCATCTCCATTAAACTTCAAGTTTCAGGAGGCACCATGTCCTAACCTGACCAACATAAACACGGGAGTTCATTAGTGCAAAACAGACAGAAAAGTGTCAAACGACTGAACATTATTTTGAACGTGTTTCCCAGTGTCTTTGTAGGAAATCCATTAAAAACAACTGGAACTATTTTTGTGGCTAGGTTCCAGCGATAGGATCAATGAACAATATTCAGGATGCTGGCTGAAAGCCAGATGTAAGGCATCACTGTAGCCCTTAAGTATAAAGGGCTTAATTTTAAGCACACAAAGAGTCCAACTGAATTTACCAATCCTCACATGCTTAAAGAGAAATTTGTGCCTACGCGCTTCCACGGAGTAATGCCAAGAAAGATAAAGCTACTGGCAGATTTCTCAATCGCACTCCAAACCACTTACACCACTTGCAAAGACCAAAACTACACTGTGGAAAGCTGAAAATTGAACATGTCCCTAAGTGGGAAGTGCAGCCCGTCAGCAAGGTTGCCTCCTGGAAATCCAGTTAGAAGGACCTCTCAGATTTTCATTCAAAATGCATGGCACCCCTGAGCTAGCTTGAAAATAAACATCTTCCATCTGTACGCAAACAGCCTCCAACACAGAGGTTGCACAGGTTTTGCAACACTTCGGCAAGAGAAGTTAGGGCAATGTTCAAGATGTCAGACTCTCTCCTTTTACTTTTAGGTCACATAGAAATCCACTTGGTTTTTCTTTTCCATTTTTACCAAGTTCAGATGAAAATTTCAGCAACCAGAGCATATCTTTACCCAACAATATTAGCAAAACACGTGAGGTTTCGTTGCACAGAAAAATAACATAAGATGTTCTGAGAACATGCAGCAATGTGGGTGGCCACTATGAAGAAAAAGCTTTGGAGTATTTACACAGCAAATAAATATTCACAGACACTGCTATTCCCACTCATTAAAGTTTTGAAAAACATTATTCTCCTAAAAGACAGATAAAAGACAAGAGGTGGGGGAGGAGGGGAAAGTATTATGGAATGAGGAATAAGGGCCAGAGCCACAATCGCAAGATTGATTGGAGTGCTACAGTAAGCAAAGACCAATTCACTGCATAAGGGTGTCAAAATGCAGTCCTGGGAGAGAAGAAAAGGCTGAGAAATGAGAAAAGAAAAGGCTAGAGAAGGGAAGTATAAAGAAGAGCAAATATTAGGGAAATGAAAAAAAATAGAAGGAACCAAATGTCACTTGGAGGGGCTATGTGTGCAATTGCTTCTTCTCCTCTGCTAATCCACAAATTAATGAAACTAGAACAAACAAAAAATAAAACCATTAGTCTACACATTTGAAGGTGAATCTTACAGTGGCCAACCAGAATAATGCCAGATAAGGGCAAGAGAAACAACAGCAGCACAGCATGCAGCACAGTGACATCACAGCAATTTTATTTTTTTCAGCCACTCCATTTTTACTGGAAAATGTTACAGACTAAAGGATCCAAGTCAGGGCATGTATAAACTTCTGTGTGACATTATTTCAGTGAAACAACACAGGTACATAGAGCTAGTCAGGTGCTGAAGAGTCTGGGTGAATATTTAGCGTTCTATTCTACAAACCATGCAAACATTCAAGCATATATAAAAAATAAAATAAAATAAAATGATAGATACTTGCTCCTAAATAAACATTCTTGTCCCAATTCTTATTCACTGACATGAAATGCATATTTCATTATTTATTTTTTCCTAAACTCTTATCAAAAAGTCTCTTAAATTAACAAATACAGACTTACACTTGATTTTTCCCCATCCCATAGATTTTAACAGAGAACTACATCTTCTTTTCAGAGTTCTATAGGCTGGTGCAAAACTGCAGCAAGAGAACTTGAGATGTGTTAGAGTAACAGAATCCGATTCATATCAACAGGCTCCTACAGGTTTTATTCTGTTAAATTCGATAGGACTTCTTCATAAGCAAATTTCCCTTTATTGGCTGAGAAACGCAGTTGGGGAACCATTTGCGAGGTTGTGAACCAGTATGAGACTTAGGGTTGGGTGTTTTTTCTGTTGTTGTTAGCTTATTTTTTTTCCACTCAAACTTGAGATGTTATGAGACCATAAAATATTTTATCATGACTTAAGGGGAACAGAGGTTTTTTTTTTATATTTTGATTCCAATCAGGAAATCTTGAGCCAGCCAGTTCATTTTGAGTTTGTGATTTAAAGCAGAGAAATGGGCTAAATATTTAGCCTATCCCTAATTACCCTCTATGTCTCTGAATATGCAAATTTAGATGTACTTGGAATTTTCTCGAAGTGATTAGGCAAGTATAAATTATCCTTGCCCTTAAGACTCCATCTTCCACAAACAATGAATCAACAGTTGGTGTTAAAAGGCTGCAGCTTTACTATTAACAATCAATACAGGTTTTCAACAGGAATACACTTAACCAGCATTAATGTAATCACATTATGTTAAATAATATTAATACCAAAGGCATATCCATCACTGGCCTGCACCAAATTCGTAAGAGTCCTCAACAACTGTCTGTATCCTTTACACCTGTACAGAAACGACATAAAATTTGTATAGGCCGTGAAATTGCTGTTTTACCAGAGGGTTAATTTTAAATCAGTTATGCATTGCATAAACTGCGTTCCAGAATGGTAGATTCAGCTTTGAGACCAGCAGACTGTATATGCCTCTTTACTAAGAAAGAACTTGTTGAAAGAACTTCCTCTGACATCCCTGCAGACACAGATGGATAAAAATCTGTACACCTGCAAGCACGTGTACCTGGAACCGGTACAAACCCCAACCTGTCCATCTAGGGGTTCTTTATCATAATTCACGCTGTAAATAAATATCCTGCAACTCCTGGAGTTGGCTGCCGGCTGGTCCAATTTCACAGAAATGGGTTGGTAATCTTTTGTTCATTCCCAAATAGTAGGTTGCCAAGTGCAAGACAGGGGTTAGAGGTTGTATTTGTACACACTTGAAAGTATCTGCTACACTAGTTACTTGATGCAACTTTCCAAATTAAATTTTAAGAAAGTGGGGCCATGTTTTTCAGTATATTTAAGTTCCAGAAATGCACCAAGTGTGATTTTCAAACTTCTCATTAGCAGGAAACAAAATAAATCCAAATAGTTTGTTCTGGGCAGGGGCTAACAGGGGTTAAACAATCTGAAACCCCTGTAACTACTTTAAACCACCTCTGAGGTGGAAATTGCACATACATAAGTCCAGAATATTACATATTTTAAGATTTGGCCCTTAATACTTCCAGACCTTGAAGTCATAAGCTGGTATCCCAAAGGTTGGTGTGAATGCAGTGTCACAGATACCCTGACTTTAATTTCCAATTGCAGTTTAAACCAAAATGAATTAATTCCTGATGATACGAATGATGGCATTTATATTTTACAACAAAATATCATAGATCAGGAAGGCATGCAGAATGACAGCCAACGCTGCAAAAGCAGCTAATTCCCATCAGTGTCTCCAGTTATATTTTGTAATTCCATAAGCAGAGGTCTTTCTCCTTATTAGAGAAATGCTTGTCCACAGTTAAAAGAAAATAAAATAAACACCTCATAGAGGAGTTCCTAAAATTTGAACAGGCATTTGAATGTGCCAAGAGTAGCAGCTGTTTTTGCCAGAAAGAAGATCTGGCAGGCATTTAGTCACAAGGTCACTGCTTATGGGGCTTACCCAAGAGATGCAATGGAAAGCAAGAAATGTTGGCATGGCACTAGGACAGGTTGTCCTTGATGAACTGAAAGGAGAAGGCTGTTTTGGCCACAGGCGCTCAACAGCAGTTTCACTTTAGGGAGGATTGTACAAACAATTTCTTTTGCTTTTGAGTTCACTTTCCCAGAGTTTCAGGTCTGAATGAACCCAAAATATCATTTTCACCAGTGCAGGAAGAACTTGTGGAACCAAAGACCAGATGCTGAGGAATCGTGAAATATAATGAGGCATGGCTATAGACACTCAGTGGAGATTTAAATGCTTCCTGAGGTAAGTGACCTAAACCTGTGTGGACCCCTAGGAATTCTGCAATTCCAGAACCATGGAATTTGCTGGAGGATTGCACTGGAAACTTCACTTTACTTTAAAAGCACTATACTGCAGACACTGCTAGTTGCACAGCTAGATATGAAAAGGGGCCATCTTCATCGTCTTGCAAAAAAGGGTGGTGTGACAGGTTTTAGGGTGAAATTAACTCTGAAACCTAATAGCAATGAAGTGGATTTCAATATTCCCAACTGTTTGCTTCTGGACCATGCGATTAAAGTACTTGGCTGAATGTTGTTGGATCGGTCTGGTACGGGAAGTGTCAGGATTTTGCAAACCCTACCAAGAAATGTAATTCCTGCAGAAATAAATAAACAAAATTTTCTAATGCTTCACACAAAGGAGACGGATTTACCGATCACTGGCAGAAGCCTTAGCTGCCAAATGCTAATACCTATTCATCTTTTCACTGGCTCTGTCTATACTCTGTATCTGACCAGTATGTGCATCCAGGTTGTTCCTGGATATACTTTTCCAACCACACGTTGGTAGACCCTTAACCAAGGCAAGGATACCACACCGTTGCATCCTTGAATTCCCAGTGGAGTCAAGGGTGAGCGGAGAGCTAGCCTGCTTTTCCAGCATGTTTCTGGAGCTCAGTCTGATCACGTCTCTTGAGCTGTGACTCAGCTGGTCCCCATGAGCTCTCTTCCTTCTGCTCCACTTCTGGGTACAGCAATGCAGTGCAAGACCACACCTCAGGCTCAGGGTCTCACCTTGCCGCTTCCCAGCAGGAGAGAAGGGAAGCAGTGGTGCAGCTCGGGCACCTGGAAGGCAGCACCCAAAATATCACCACCTCGCTGGGATGGGAGCCAATGCAGCAACTCCAGGCCCATGGGCTGGGAGGAGAAGCACTCAATGAAAGTGTGCAGTGCTGCTGCTTACCACCTCCTGGCTGGGAGTAGTGCATGCAGGCAGAGAGTTGGGCTCAATTACTGGCGCAGCAGGGAAAGAAGGTCTACAGGGGATGATAGATAGCACAGATCTTAGCTAAGACCTGGCAGACACAAGGTCAGCTGGGAGGAAAACCACAGACTTGCCTAGCTTAAGACAGGTGGTCTCCTGCAGCTCACACATCCTGCAAAGGGTGATTTCTGCTGACTCCTCCTGAGATTCACGTCCTGTTTTGCCCTCCTTTGGGTATGCATGACTTTAGGGAAGGAAGTTCAAGCCAAGGCCAAACATACCACTCCATTCCTAGTGCAAACAACCTGACCATCAACACCATTATCTTCCCACAGCAATGGCAGCAATGCAGGAAATGCATTTTTAACACAAGAACACATGATAAGCTGGAAACTGAAAATAAGAGAATGCTTTAATATAAACTGCAATAAATATAAAACTTAACAGGACATGGGTAATGGTTTTATTACTTATTTCTACAGTTACGTCAATTAAACAAACCTCCAGTTCTGAAATTACCTGAGTCACCTACTGTCCAGTTTTCAGCTTGGTTTCTTGGGTGACAAAGGAGCTTAAAAAGGTTTACTGATGAATTTAGCTATCATTTAATGTTATTCACTGGTCTTTGCTAACTGTGATGTCATTTGTTCTGTACTAAGGGTGGACAAAGCTTCTGAAGACAGGGCCAAATGAATAAAGGAGATTTGTGAAATGGAGTGATAGGAAACTCAAAGCCCTCTGAAGTCAATGGAAAGTCCCGTAATACTCAACCATCTTTTATTTATTGTGAGATTAAAAGCAAAAAAAGCATTATGTAATTGTGAAACATTACTGTTATTCTGATACTCAGACAAATGCAAAGCAATAAAACACTGTTATATGAAGCAGCTATCATGGGAGAATTACTTAATATTCTCGTTATAAAATGCTTCCAGAGATAGGAATTTCTCATCTGAAAACTTACCAAAAATAATTTTATCTTGTCTTGTCAAAATCCCTATCCCATGTTTTTCTATTGTAATTCTTGTTCTACCCAGTTAGTGATGTATTTCTTCCTCCCTATCTCTCAAAAGGTATCGCACGTAAAGGTCAATTCTCTAAACATGGCTTCTGCCCACTCCTCAGCTAATGTATTATAACACATTATCAAGTTTCCAAACAATTGTTCACTTTTCATTAGAATGTGCTAGGTTTCTCTCGTTCTGCAGTGTTAGTAAAAATGGTGTTGAGTTGTTGACTAGTAATATGAACAAGCAACTTCTGCCCTTAGAAGTGGGATGGAATTGATTCCTGTTATTAAAAACAGACCTCATGTAGGCCGGAATTTATGCTACAAAGGTTAATGTTATGAATGTGCAGATAGCAAGTTCTCTACTATATGCTAGCATTTCTATTTTCATGAGTCATTTTCAGCTTCTGATACTCATCTCAGGTCATTTTATTTGGTACTGATATGTGATAGAAACTTAACATGCTAAGTCAGGAAAACTAGTTCGTACCAGGGGAAGAGCCTGCGGGTTTTTTCCCCTCTCTCTGCTGTTTTTGGAATTTTCCAATCTTCTTTCTCTAAGACACAAAAAAATGAATGTTTAGACAGAAATCTTGCTCCCATTTCAGTAGCAACAAATCTGAAGAAAGCAAAGCCCCAGGTTGGCAGAGAAAGTAACGTTCAGGAGCTGAGACAAAGGACGCTCAAGAAAATTAACTCTAGACATAACAGTTGAAAAAATTTGGGTATCCTGAGGACTACAAAACTAGTTTATGTAATATATATTTTACATTCAAACCAAACAGCTCTTTGAACATTATTGAGGCTATTATTACTTTGAAATAAACATTAGAGAGCTCCAAAGCCAGAGCTACATAATACCCAATTCGTATTTACATTTACATCAGAATTAGGATCCAGGTTTTGCAAGCTAATCCACTCAATTTAGCATAACCACATACAGAACCATACAATAGGCATTGCATTTTTACACAGCTAAAAGTACCGCTGTGCTATTCAGTTAACAAGATAGTGATTGAGATAATGACTCTGCACACATGGACCGGACCCTGCTGCAGTACGGCGAGAAAGCCCAGGGCATGCGCTGCCACACTGCACAACAGGGCCTGTGGCTGATGCTGAACAAGGATCTACTGTGCCATGATGTTTTCTCTCTCCTGCTCCCTTTCTCCCTCCTTTTCAAAAATTCACCCCTCAAAATATCCACTGAAAGCCCCTTGAAAAATTATGAATGGAACTGGACCATTATGTCACTGACTCCAGTCTCCTGCCATCCCCAGCAATCCTCTAAACCCAATCAAAAGCTCCACCTTGAAGAATATCAGAGTATCCTTTATCACTAAAATTTGAATGAAAATTTTGTCTCAAGCACTTTTTTGTTCTCTCTCATGTCTGGGAGCAGCTTCCTGCAAACAGCTGCAAAACCACTTCTCTGCTCGGTTCCAAAACCCCTCCTATGATGCCTGCAAAAAACCTTGACAATGTCTTGGCTACTTGCATACTGAGACTGCTGTCTATCATGTTTATAAATATTGTCTTATTTCTTCTCATACTATCTCGTCAGCCTGTACCATCTGTTGCCTCCTGTGACATGTGCAGACTGTGAGCTCTTCACAGCAGCAACTGACTTTTTTCTTCTGTGCTTGTACAGCACCTTACACAATGGGTGCTTATCCACTCAAGGGGCCCTCAAGAACCCAGAAAAATTAATAAAACTAATGAAGGAATACCATTCTACCCACTCACCTTCATCCTAACTCTGCAAGCCCCCAGGACGGGGGGAGGGGTGCGTGCAAGTTGTGCACTGGGCAAAGCACACAGTGATCTACATGGGAAGGAGCGTGGCAGCAGATGGAGGGAGGCAATCATCCCCCTCCATCTGGGACAGTGAGGCCCAGGCTGGGCCCTCAGGGCTAGAGAGACATCGAGAAACGGGAGAAGGTCCAGAAGAGGTGACTAAGGCTATTAGATGCTTGGAGAACATGACAAGCAAGGAGATCTTGAGGGAGGGGGGCTGTTTCATGTCTTAAAGAGGACACTAAGGGAAAATCCAGCAGCAGCCCAAACTACTAGTTACAAAGTTGATGGAGCAAACTCCTCTTAGCAGAGGCAGACAATAAAGCAAGGGGCAGTAGCCACAAATTGTAACCTGGGAGGTTCAGACTGGACGTTAGGAAGAACTTTGTCACAAGGAGGGGATGCAGTCCTGGAACGGGTGCCCAGAGAGGCTCTAAGTCTTTCCTAAAGGACTTCCAAGGCTCAGTAAAGCACTGCCAACCAACATTTCTGATTCTACCACTTCCCAAGCAGTAGAAATCAACTGTATATTTTGTCCTGACTTCTCTAATAATGAAATATTAAATGCTTTAATTGCAACAATGGTCTTCAAATACATGCACATTTCCATCAAAAATGTCAGATACCCTTTGAAATCTGAGATGTTCTCTTAATTGCTTTCAACATATATTTTCAGTTTGTCTCCAAATTATACACATCTAGATGTTTGCATTAAAATATTAAAGGGTTATATTTATTTTCTTGGGATGGTATTAACATATTACAAATTTTAAAGTAAAGTTGTAACATAATACATACGCTAAGATTTAATTTATTTGTTCTAATTTGGACCAATCCAGTCTTTACAAAATAGGCTGCCAAGAAGGATGTACATCTGATGTGAAATGGGCTGAGTGAAGGCAGGCAAAAATCTGACATTTGAAACGTATGGCATGTTTAGTTTCATGGTTGCATATACAATACTAAGGTTTCTCAATATCTTTTTTTTGTTTGGGTAATGTAGAATCTCTTCTCCTGCTTCTTTTCTCAGCTTGCTCCAGCCCTCTCATCATTGCTCTGGGCAAATCTTAGCCCTCTTCTTTGCAGTCCCTCATACTGTATCCACTAGCCCAGCCTGATTCGGCTGCAGCTGGGACCTTCCTGCGCTCCAACAGCAAAACAGCAAAGAGGAGACAGTGAAAACCTCCTTCCATCTGCATCACAGAACCAGTTAATCACAAGACTTTTCCCTCTCTGAAGTTGTCCATATAAACATGTAGCTCTTACAAGCATATTATTACGTGGTTTATGCAAATAATAGCAGCTTGATGAAACCTATGTTCTTGGGTACATGCAGGCACATATATCTGAACTGAGTAGCAACAAGAAATCCTGGACATTCAAAAGCAGTACTTAGACTGAGCTGAAAAAAAAAAAAGAAAATAAAATTCTTTTCTCATTGCTGTAATGCACTTTATATGCTCCTGACAGGCACAACTTTGAAATCGCAGTAGGAAGAGGAATATTACAGCTGTTCTCTCATGGGGTAAGATTTTGGCCCTACGGAATCTGCAAAGGCCCTAGAGGCCCATATTATAGGTGAGACTCTCAGAAGCAGAGGACCTTAGGTGCTGAAATTATTTCTTCCTCTAGTTCTTCACGCTAGTCACCTCCTGAGTAGATTTTAAGACTTTACCTGTTTCTCTCAATTTTTACAGGAGATCCAGTTTATTTATAATATACTTGAAAAGTTACTTTTCCCTCATTTTACTTGCTAATAAATAATCAGTTTGGAACTGTTTATGGATGATGGTTTTTTATCTCCTTCAATGTGATTTTGCTTGGGGCAACAATAGGAACATAGAGAAATAAATACACAGAATAGATATATTATTGGGATTGAAGGAAAAAGCGAATTACATGGACACTGTTGATGCAACTAAATACACACAGATCTCTAAGTCTTCGCAAGAGTGAGCTTTTTACTCATACACTAGGTCAAGAGACCCAACAGTACAATCAGGAATAACAGACTGGCTTGCCGTGAGCCCCGGCAGCCAGACTGGCTGCTCAAGCTGCAGGCACAGCGGGCATCTCCCCTCTCCCTGCACTGCTGCAGTAGAGGAAAGGCAGAGGACCGAACTACACAAGGTCTTTTTTTTTTCCCACACAGCTGAACAACTTCTGATGCTAAATGAAAATCAGGGTGTCTTGAACACAGTTATGTGGCAAAGTTCTGAAAATTCCTTTTTTTCTCTCTCTCTTTTTTTTTTTTCCCCCTTTCTATAATGAGTGTTTAAAAGCTTAGCAAATAGGGTCCTAAAAATGTAATTGTAGCTTGGTAGCGCTATTAAATATGTATACTGTGGTCTTTTTGACAATTGTATTAATCCCTTTATAAAGTCTTCAGAAGTTCCATCACAGAAGCATGGATGCTGTTTTGATCTATTTATTACTCTTAAGTGTTCAGAGAACTGTCCCTATTTTCTAATTAACACTTTTAAAGATAAAAAGCTATGTATTAAATCAATCTGAATGATGGTTGTTTGTGAATCCCACAAGATAAGGCAATTTGCATGTTCACTTTGTACTTACAAACTAAATCTGCACATCTCCAAAGCAGCTCCTTATAATGTAAACCTTTTGTGAGTATTTGTAACTTAAAAGAAAGTTTGGCCTAGTACAGAGGCAGTGCCAATTATCTAAAGGACTTCTTTACTGAACATGATTAAGATACAAAATTATTAGGTTGTTATTTTACATTGTTTGCAGAGAAATTTGAGGAAACTACTTTAGGAACGTTAAGTGTTCTCCTGTTTGCTTTCTTTCCTTCTTTTTGTACGTGTAGTAACATGAGTGCGTTCATGAACAACCAATGAGTCCAAACAGCAGTCAGCTTCCACATCATACCAGGGTTCAGGTTCCTTTGACATGAATTAAATCACTGCTGAAATCAACTGTTCACCATCCTGACAGAGTGTTAAGCTGCAGCTTCAGCTACAAGACAGTAGTTGAAATGAAAACTGAATTTTAACGCGAATGTTGAATTAGAACAGTGATTTATTGCTGGAAATCCAGTTCTGATTATTTAGCACTGTAAACATATTTACAAAAGTAGATGTTTCACAGCGGTGACGTAGTCCCCCATCTCAGAAACAACTCCACGCTTGCAAAGAAAGAAATAAGCAAAAGCCATATCTCCAAACCTCTCTCGTGAAGATGCATATTATTATTTCCAGATGGTGAGAACATAGCAAGTATACCTACGAGACACATTTTTGACTATATTTCCTCTCAAACATCTCATCAGAAAAGATTTTTTTCAGGTTGTGCAATCTGTCTTCAACCACTGCTTTGACTCCTCTATAACCACTACTCCAAGCACAGACAAGAAGCAGGACAAACACTTCTTCATGACTTGCAGCTTCAGCAGACCTTATCACGGCTCGTACACAGGCCACCTCCTCATCCTCATTTTTAGGCTTCCAAATCTTCTTCCACCAGTAATTTAGTAAATGGACAGTCATGTCAGAAACCCTTTTATACATTTGGTACTTCTTCCTACTCGAATTTCTCTTTGTCATCTTCTACCACTGTAATCAGGTCCTTTTTTCTAGAAGAAGTAACTTACAGTATATTCATTTTCCCCAGAAATCTTCCTGATCTCCAGATCAGTGAATTTACCCTGAGTTCCAATTCCCTCTCCTGACCCTAACCACGGTTTCTTCCCTTGTAGCACACAATCTCTCCACATTTATCTCACAGACCCAGTCAACACACACCCTTCACTACGCTATATAAAAGCCTCCTATATTCAGTGGTAGACCATGGTGGGTATATTTTTGTTCTGGTACTACAACTACACTATCAAATTTTTGTGCTCCAGGGTTAATCTGGGTCAGAAGGCCCCAAGAATGCACATCTGACACTCGTAATCTAATTCTGGAAACATGAGATTTGCAGACAGCAAATCTCTTTCTGTGAGCAGAAAAGAATGTCAGACCCGCTGGGACACTAAAATGACTTTCAACTATTTTTCACTTATATAGCATTTATTTTGAGGACCTCAAAGCACATTAATTTGCAGACCTCTCTACACACCTGTGACACAGCATATGTATTATTCTACCTCACAGAGAAGAGGAAATAGGGGCATCTACCTCCCCAGGTTCATTCAAGGACAGAACTGTACATGGACTATCTGGGACAGACCCAAGAAAATATCTCAGGATTCCACAGTCTGGGTGATGATAGAAAAGCCACTGAGACTAGGGAAGGAAAGGCAGATAGTTTGGCTGTTGGGACCATGTATATCATGAGAATTTGCAAACAGGTTAAATGAAGAGATGGGCTCCTATCTGGGAGAAATGGCAAGAAAAATGGAAATACAACACATAGACCAGTAACAATTTGCAAAGAGCATGGGAATATAAATTTGACAACTCTTAGGGTGGGTTTTTTTTGTGTGTTTTTTTTTTTTTTTTAAACCCAATATCACATACTTTTTAGTGACGCATAAAGCTAAGACTTGCTTTCAGGGGTTATCTATAAATTGGGTGGCTTGGGAGCATGCCTAAGTTTTCAGTCTCTTAGATACAACTTGACTCCACTGTGGTACAAGAACTGAATATGAATTAACCTTCTTCCTTCTCTGGAGACCCTATTTTCCAATGAAGGAAAACCTGGCTATGTGAGCAAGGCAGGAGGCACAGCTACCTTCAGATAAGCTCATGGTGTGGGAGCTGAAGAACAAGGGCTTTGGGCCCCACTGCAGCACGCGTGCAATGGTTAGGTAAATGGGACCATAAGGCCCATTCTTCTCCTAAACTCAAAGCAGTGAGAAGAATGTTTTCACTTCCACCTCCCCAATTTACTTTTAACTAATCATAGCCAGCTTTTACCCTCATTATACCTTCCACTGCCTGCCTAAATTACTCTGCATGTTAGCATCTGTTTGCCTGTATGTCACCACAACAGTTCAAACTATTCAGCAGCATCTCTGCGTCACCAAAGACACCTTCCTCCAGTGCTGGGTCACAGTCACAGTGGAAACCTACCATCCAAGCCTCAGGCTTCCTTCTGGGTAAAAGTGCAGCACACAGAGCAAATTGTAATCTTCTATAAAACAGAATAAAATAGAAATTAAGACAATAGCTAGGATTATATTGGATAGAGATCCATTTAAAGCTTTTCACCAAAACCCCTTCTACTCAAGCAAAGCCTCAAATACTATTATACCTTGATGGCAGCTTGGTAGATTGGATAAAATAATAGCCTTGTCTGACATTGTTATTTGTTAATTTTTCCCATTAATATTGGAAATCTAGGTAGGCTGGTAGTGATTAGCCTAGCCAAGCTTAGCAGACCGAGTGGACAGAAACCATGCCAAGAATGGGCCAAGACGATCCCTTGGCACAGGACTGGGGCAGCTCTGCAGGACAGTCTAGCAGAGCCATGCAGGGTATCTGTTAAAGGTGCCTGGCTTACATGACATGAATTTGACACACGTTCAAGAAAGAAATGAGTCGTGAATGCAAACTGGTCTCGGTGCCTTACTCAGGCAGTGAAAGGAAGTCAAAGAAGAAAGGTATTGCATTTCCCAGACTGGGGTCTGCCAAGCTTTGGTGAGGGCAGGCTGAAGATCTTCGATGATAAAGATCTGCCACAAGCACCAGCTAAATTTTTTGATTTTTTTTTTTAAGGAAGGAACTTAAACGGCCATCCCAATCCACACGCTGTAGGAGACAAAGCATATTGATGGTTCGGTTACTAAACACGCTGTGAATTTTCACAGTGGATCAGCAGAAAGTTATGAAGCACAGGTGTTCCTGTAATTGTGATACATTGGGAAAATTCATACTGTTAAATGAGCCTCAGCTTCACACTTCCACCTGTGTGATGTGGAAATGTACTGTGGGTACACGGGGCTATAATAGACGATATGTAGGAATGATTACTGGCTGGTTCAGGACCTGCTAGGGTTTATTTCTCTTAATTCATCTGAGTGTATAATTTCTGCATTTGTATTTACTGCCATCATAAAGTGGGAAATGTGTGTTATACACGCTGGTAAAAATAATGATAACATAAAAAAAAAGTTAATACACTGAATGGAAAAGAAATCGTGAAAGCCTGTACGCCAAACGAAATCTGGAGAGCCTATAGGAAATGGAAAGTATTTTATCAAGAGAATGAAAGCAGCTTTTTTTTTCCTTCAGGTTTCAATTCTATTCAACAGTTTCTTGTTTGCGGTTTTTAGGGGGGGCAGGTGGGAGGGAAAGGATGATTCTAGAATGTGAAATGCAAGAAATGCTAAAAAGCAGAAAGATTAGGCCTGGAAGCAGGTGGAGAAAAAGATCTACTTAGATTACCTGAAATTGAACAAGAGAAACAAATGGAGAACATTGGCATATAGCTAGATTTATTTTCCTTTAACAGGTGTTATCTTTGTTAGAATAAGTATCAGAGAAGCACAACTTCTTAATTTTGTTCCAGACCTGTCAGAGCTTCTCATGTGAGTGTTTTCTCTTTGTGTTTCAGGTTTATAAACACCAAAAAAGAACCAAAGATCAAGTGAAAAGGAAGATGATTAAATATATCTTCCTGTATGCCTTGGAGGTGTCAGCTCTGGCATTTGACAAGGAACACAAATTCTGACTACTCAGGAGAGCACCTTTCAAGCTGTCCTGGAGACAGCAGACTGCTCTTTGCTAAGGTTAGCTGACATGACAGAATATCTCTAAAATAACTAGTTTTCAGAAATATTCCCCTTTTAAAAAACATAGTCATCACCTTGAAGTGACACCTTTAAGATAACTAGGACTTGAATGCAACATCTCAGATTTTGCGTTTTCACAGCACCTTCTCACAGCTGATGCACCCCGGGCATCAGCTTGATGCTCCATAGCAGGAGTTTCACAGTGGCCTTCAAAAGTAGCCCCAGCTGATAAGAACTGTCAAAGAGACAACCTTATTCATCATGGGGATGTCAAAGTGGATAAGTGTCACAACGACTACTGGCACAGCCTCTTCACTCATCGCAGATAACAATACCTCTCTGTCCCAGGGAATTCAGTAGCACTGGAAAAAGGAGGACTAAAAAGCCAGGAATCTGTTTTGATGAGAAAGATTTTCTGAGCAGACATGACAAATGCAGCCACTTCAATGTATGCTAGGTGACAACCATTTAATATCTTGTTTAACAGGTTTAAATGAATCTAAGCCTACTCTTTTAGTCACAAGATTTTTTCCATCTGACATTACCCTTTTCCTACTATTTTGTCCACTGTAGACACACTGACAGACTCTGAATTTCTCAAGAGTCTCCTCTCTTGGATCTTTCCCCACATCTAACTCCTTTCTCAGTCTCTCCTTTGTTCTTATATATCTCTGGCTTTTTGTTGCTCTTCTCTCTGTCTCTTCCATGACTGTTCTCCAGACTTCTCACCTCTCTGTCTCCTCTAAAATTTATATGCTTTGTGTCTCTGAAAGCTTTGGAAATTTTAACTTCCTCAGTTCAATTGACTTTGTATAGCTCAATATATCTGCTATCTGCATGGTCTCCTCTATTTCTTCAACCCCAGCATCCCACCCAACAACATCTCACTTCCCAAATGCTCTTCTTGTCCCACCTTGTAAGGTCACTCTTCTTCAAGATGGGATTGGTGTACCCAAGCTCTTTGGCCTCCTTGATCTCTCCTAAACCTGCCTAAATTCATAGCCAGAGGTAACTTATTCAACCAACTTTGGGTCATTCCACGGGTATCCTCACTGCTCCAACAGTCATCTCAGTCTGAAATGGGATTAGCCACAACACTCGTTCTTCCTCTCTGCTGCCAGTCCAAGGTAAATTGTATTTTTTGGAATATTCATGAAAAATAAATAACATTAAACCTAGATGTCTCAATTTTCACATTGATATAGTGTGGCAGGACTGGTGGTATTGACATTTGCCAGTTCTGGCTGGCTTTCCTCATTTCAGGTCTTCTTTGTCAGTATTTCTCCTAGCAGCAAACAAAACAGGAAAAAAAAAAAAAAAAACATGAAAAAGCACAACTGGGCTACAATGTTGATATTGGTGGCAACAGGAGGCGGGGGTGGGGGGGAAGCCTCTAATGGTAAGCCTTGTCCTGTTATTGCTTCTTCTTGGCACTTCTGACTTCACGAGACACTGAGCCAAGCTTAATCCTTAATTCTGCACAGTAAGGAACCATGTAGTTCCTAACTTTATCTCTTTATTGACCTGCAGATTATTCCCACAGGAAGTGGCTGGAGTGGCTGGAATGCATGTTATTTACCAGCTTAAAGTCAAAAGTTCGTCATATGGGGAAATGCTCAGATGTTAAGATCTTACCAGTATTTGAAGTATCCATATTTATTGATCTATTTAGTGTTTGAAACTATTTTACCCTTTAAGCTTCTTCCCTCCCCTAGAAAATGAATTCATATATGACTTGAAAAATCATTTAGTTGCTAGCTTTTAATAAATCAGACTAGTGAATTTTAATTTCAAATCTAAAATTCACTATATGACATTAAAAAAAGAAAGAGAAAGAGAAAGAGAAAGAGAAAGAGAAAGAGAAAGAGAAAGAGAAAGAGAAAGAGAAAGAGAAAGAGAAAGAGAAAGAGAAAGAGAAAGAGAAAGAGAAAGAGATAGAAAGAAACAAAAGAAAAGAAAAAGAAAAAACCTGAGAATCCCCGTTAGCTAGTGTTGCAAGTCTGCACTTACTTTTGCTGCCCTGTGGGACACTCTTGAGCTATCACTGTTGCAGACCCCCTCTCTGCCCCACAGCCACAGGTCCACCTTGCCACCACAGTTTCCTATCATTCATTCAGTTAGTGTCCTTCCACTACTTTTTCAGTAACTTTGATAACTTTTTCCTCTCCTGTGCCTTACAGTCCACAGGATATTATTTGTTCCCAGTTCTGCCACATTTTTTATATTCAAGCTTCCTCATTAAACTTAATTTCAGTCTTAACTGACTCGAGGAATATGGGCCTGGCAAAGAGCAAAGTCAGGACCCTGAACTTTAGAAAAGCAAGCTTCCAGCTGTTTAAAGAATTCGTGGATGAGACCTCCTGGGAAACTGTTCTTAGGGACACAGGAACTGATCAGAGCTGGCAACTCTTTAAGGACACTTTTCTTAGAGTGCAAGAGCTCTCCATCCCCATGCCTAAGAAATCAAGCAGGGAAGGTAGTAAACCCGCATAGCTGAGCAAGGACCTGCAGGTCACCCTGGGGTGTAAGGGAAATGCACAGGTGGAGGAAGCAGGGACGTGTGGCCTGGGAAGAGTACAGGGATGCCGTCCGGATGTGCAGGGATGGGATCAAGAAAGCCAAGGCACAGATGGAACTGAACTCGTCAAGGGACGTAAAGAATAATGAGATGGGATTCTTTAGGTACTTCGGTCAGAAAAGAAAGACCAAGGAGAGTGCACCCCCTCTGATAAACGAGAAGGTAGAACTGGTAACAACAGACATGGAGAAGACTGAGCTACTCAATAAGTTCTTTGCCTCAATCTTCAGTGGCAGTCAGGCTTCCCATGTCTCTCAAGTCCCCAAACCTCTAGGCAGGGGCTGGGGGAGCAAAATCCCTCCCACTGTCAGTGAAGAGCAAGTGCGCGACCACCTGATGAACCTGAGGAGGTACAAGTCTATGGGTTCCGATGACATGCATCCCAGGGTCCTGAGGGAACTGGCTGATGCAGTTGCCGAGCCCCTCTCCATCGTATTTGAAAAGTCACAGCAGTCAGGTGAAGTTCCTCGTGACTGGAAGAAGGGAAACATCACTCCCATTTTCAAAAGGGGTAGAAAGGAAGACCTGGGGAACTACAGACCGGTAAGCCTCACCTCTGTGCCTGGGAAGACCATGGAACAGATCCTCCTGGAAGCAATGTTAAGGCAAATGCAAGACAAGGAGTTGATCCAAGACACAGCTTCACCAAGGGCAAATAGTGCCTGACCAACCTGGTGGCCTTCTCTGGTGAAGTGACTGCATCAGCCAACAAGGGAAGTCTGACCGATGTCATCTATCTGAACTTCTATAAGGCCTTAGATATGGCTCCACATGACATCCTTATCTCTAAATTGGAGACATATGGATTTGAAGCGTGGACTATTCAGCGATATGAAATTGGCTGGATGGGCATATCCATGGCTCTATGTCCAGGTGGAGGCTGGTGATGAGTTGTGTCTCTCAGGGGTCTGTCTTGGGATCGGTGCTGTTTAATNAGGTTCAACAAGTCCAAGTGCAAGGTGCTGCACCTGGGTCAGGGCAATCCCAGACATGGGTACAGACTGGGAGAAGAACTCATTGAGAGTGGTCCTGAGGAGAAGGACTTGGGGGTTCTGGGGGGTGAGAAGCTCAACATGGGCCAGCAGTGTGTGCCTGCAGCCCAGAGGCCAACTGCATCCTGGGCTGCATCAACAGAGGCGTGGGCAGCAGGGCGAGGGAGGTGATTGTGCCCCTCTGCTCTGCCCTCATGAGGCCCCACTTGGAGGCCTGCATCCATGTCTGGGGCCCCCAGCACAAGCAAGATGTGGAGCTGTTGGATTGGGTCCAGAGGACAGCCACAAAGATGATCAGGGGGCTGGAGCACCTCTCCTCTGAAGACAGGCTGAGAGAGCTGGGGTTTTACAGCCCGGAGAAGAGGAGGTTCCGGGGAGCCCTCACTGTGGCCTTTCAGTACTGAAAGGGGGCTTATAAAAAAGCTGGAGAGGGACTCTTTACACGGGCAGACAGTGATAGGACAAGGGGGAATGGTTTTAAACTAAAAGAAGGGAGATTTAGATTAGATGTTAGAAGGAAGTTCTTTACTCAGAGGGTGGTGAGGCCCTGGAACAGGTTGCCCAAAGAAGCTGTGGATGCCCCATCCCTGGAGGTGTTCAAGGCCAGGCTGGATAGGGCCCTGGGCAACCTCATCTGGTGGGTGGCATCCCTGCCCATGGCAGGGGGGTTGGAACTAGATGATCTTTAAGGTCCCTTCCAACCCAAGCTATTCCATAATTCTATGATTAAGCTCCCATATTACTTTATCTGATTTCTGTCCTATTCCTTAGCAACAGGAATAGCTTTCTTTCCTGAAAGCACTATCACTTCCACCACATAGGAAATAATGGAAAAGGGGCAGATGGGAGACATCTCCTTTGGGAACATCCTCATATTTAAAAACATAGGAGTTTAAGAAAAATTGTAGCTCTGCCAACTTCAATCCTACTGGAAAGAAATGGCATTATAAACCCTGTGGATAAATGCAAAATTAAAAAGAAAAAAAAATGGTAGTGGTGACCATAAGAAACTTTCAGTCATGAAATAAGGTGAGCTTCACATTAAAACTGTGAAAGCTGGCCAATTGTTACCATCTCAGGCAGTCCAGAGAGCTTACAGCCTTGGAACAGCTGTGCTAGCCTTGATTGTATGGAGGCTATAATGGAAGCCCTTTTTGTACTGAGCACCAAACAGTGTAGAAAAGAAGGAAGTCTCCATAATTCAAGGGCCTTTTTGTGCTACTTGCACTTTTGCCACCTCCTCCTTGCACTCCATCTCCTGTTAGTCATCCGGATACCATGGTGACATGCTGTCACGATGAGGAGGGTGAGTGGTGTCCAGGTGCCACTGGGATAATGGCCTTTGACAACAGATGGTTATAATACTACATTACACCCTTGGCACCACGGCTCACTGACTGGACTGGTAAAATCCCACACAGCATTTTGGAGCTTTCTTGGGTCTCCCATTCCCTAATCATGGTCTGCAGAAGCAAAGCATTGCCCCCATGGCATTGAGGAAACAACCTGGTGGTAGTTTTCACATAAAAATGGTACACTTCTCCTATTCCAAAGCTAAGCTGGTTTGGGCTCATCCAGCACAACGGTAACTGTATGCTTTGCAGAGCTTTTAGAATCATATTTTAAAATGTACGGAAAATTAAAGAAAGGAATGCAATGTGATATTTCTGATACCTCTTTTTTCTTTTTTAAAACAAAACTTCTTATAAAAATACTGCAATTCCAGAATTCCTTTACATTAAGCAGATTTTACAACTCCAGGCAAAATAACTTATGGAAAAGTATTCTCAAGTCTCACCTTCCCCAATATTATCCTGCTATATCATAGATATATATATATATCTCCCGTACATTGTACAGACCTTCTGACATCTCTCAGAAAAATAAATGGGATGCAAAATGAACATAAGAATTTTTAATGTAACATATACATATGACATTGCCCAACAATAAAGAAAAATATGTAAAAAGCTGAAGCCGATAACATTGTCCAGAGACTGTAATGCAGAATATCATCAAAAAGAGGCTGATTCCAGTGATTTTGCTGGAATCATTATAGGATTCTACTGTAGGTTCAAAAAAATTTAATTAAGGAATAAAATGAATATATTTCTGTATGGGGGTTGAGAATAACACAACCATATTTTCTGGCTTTGGTTGCTATTGGAGAATCTTAGCACACTTCTTAATCGTGGCATGTAAGTGCCTTTGTTACTCTATTGTGTGTTAAATAATGTCATTACAATTGTTATGCTTACACACCAAGTTTTGCCAAAATCCCCCACTCACTGCTTCTTCATTAAATAAGAACAAACTGTGAGGGTTAGTTCTGCATCAGCACTTCAATTTCCTCATGAAAAATTGGCCTTCTTTTTTCTTGGCTTGTGAGCACCCCGACCAATATCACTCATGCCTTGTTATACAACAAAAGGAAATAATGGCGCCTGCAACTGCAATCTGGCTTTGCCTGCCCGTGCTGGATGCCATTTTGACTTGTGCAGCCCAGGCAGCATGCATTGCTTCTCCATCACCTTCATCGTGGCAGGACAAGCATGCAGAAAGCCTCATTCTCCCTAATCCTGGGCCCTGTCAAATCTGCTGAAAAAGGGACATTATCCAAACACATTAACTAGGTGGGTGCAGAGAAGTGCATGTGCTACAAAAATGGGTGGGAACAATCTTTGCATCCCTTTCACATCCATTTTTTCATATGGAGATAATGACGACAGAGAGGGATAAATGACAAGCACTGAATGTGCATTGTATGCTCCTTGCTTCTTCCCAAAGCAAAGCTCTAATCATGCAACAAGGTGTGTACATTTGGACCTGGTGCCTACATGTCCAGGCAACTCCATTTGGACCCCATGCATTCATTAACCTCCACATCTGCACATCTTGGTTATTGATTCTGGGGCTACAGATCTGTTGGCATGCTAGTGAGGAAACATATAAGGTGCTGAAATTGAGTCTATAAGTATTTAATATGTTTGCAATTCAGCAATTAAACACATGCTATTTAAATTATATAGTCACTTGACTATAGAGCATCCATCAAAAAGAAGTCCTAACCTCATGTGAGATTTCCTACCAACAGGCAAGCAATAATTTGTCGAAACAGTAGCTCCATTGACTTCAGTGGCAACATTCACACACCACCATAAGCATACACTAAAACACTTCACTAGGTCTGGACCAAAATCTGAGCCTATATCACAGCTTTACTGTGAGGCACCCTGGACAGACCCTGAGAGGTGTTATTGCCACATGCACATTTACAGTTTGAACCTGTGAGACCCAGAGCAATACCCAAGAAGTGCCAAAAATCCTCAACTACTTCTTGGGAAAATTATTCCACCAGATCAAGCTTGATCAATGTGGACATGCACCAAAGACGTCAACGCAACAAGAACAAGATGTCACTGACTTCAAAGGAGGCAGGATTGGGCCAAAAGTGAATGCTTTATTTGGCTGTTATCTGACAAAAATCAGAGGGAGATTTTCTACTGAATTCCCTAAGTGGAAGTTTGCGACAAACAGCTTTCAGATGTTACTTTTTTCCTAAAAGAAGTGAGGCAAGGTGGCTCGGTAGCTCACATGCTAATCTTCTCCTACTGCTGGAGCTATAGATCAGATGGCAGTTTGGTAATTTTTGCACAGCTCTTGTTTAGCTCAACACAGACACAGAAAATGAAGCACTCATTTGCTGACTAGAAAATCACAGTTGAGGTCGATTGATGAAGCAGTGCAAAGAAGCCTGTTCTGTCCCCAGCTTGTAGATAAACAATACCAACCATCACCCTTCACTAGTTACATATTCAACTATTGAATATTTAAAAATCCAGCTAAGCTACTATATGACTTACCAGCGATTTGTAGGGAAAGTGTCAGATTATTTTACATTTAGTAACACTCGAAACAGCCAAGCTGCCCTATGTGTCTAACACAGAATAAAATCATTACAAGGGGGAGAAAAAAAAAATTAAAGAAATCCAAGCTATACCAAAAAGCACATTAAATGATAGACCATGGAAGTGGATTTTCCATTACTCTGTAAAACCTTAGGAGGCCATGAGTTAACCGAAGCAAGCAGAACAACAAAAAAAAAAAAAATCAAGCAAGGAAGGTACCATAGCTACTTTCTTGAAAACAAAACCAATCTTTTCATTCCTGCCATTTGTTAGAATTCTTCCTCCAGGCAAGCTGGACAGCTGCACTAGTAGGTTTTTTAGTCATGGGTTGTAAGCCCCACCTGGCTAGATTTGTTTAGGAGACAGCTGGCAGAATGAAATAAAAAGAACAGGGACATACAAACTGCTTCCAAAACAAAAAGCTGAAAGAATACTTTTTGGATGCTTTAGCTTTCACCGAATTTATTGGGTGCATGTTTGGGGGAGATTTTTCCCTTCGTTTTTACCTTCCCGCATCTCTCTGCACCCCACAAATGTTATAAAAGCTGGAACGAGACTGAGGTTGTATTAAGCAGATCAAAAAGGAATGGAAAAGCCCCATCTCAGCCTATTTACGTTGTACATGTGCACACATATATGAATGTATATTCGTGCACACACACTCTCTCCCCCTCTCAATTATGGTTTACAATTCCCAGAGACTGATATTGGTTTTAAATTAACTTCTCTTCTTATTCTTTTCTTTCTTTTTTTTTTTTTTTTGTTGGCAACTTTCTTCCTCTATTTTCTAAAGCCAGTAAGATAGATTTTCTTCATCTGGAATGTTCTTTCTAGCTTAAAGATAAGAAGGAGTTTAAAATTGTGGGAATGGCATCCCTCCTGCATCTGTTTCTCTCACAAACCTATCAAATATCTAATTTTTGGCATTACTGCTGGCTCCAACAGGGGATGACATAAACCAGCTTTGTGGTTACATGTTTCACTTTTAATCTCATGAAAATGAAAATCAGTGCTGAAATGTCCCTTTACATGTGACAATGTGGGACTCTTTTCCAAAAACCAAAGGAAAGGGGCGTTACCCTGGTTAAGCTTAATATACAGCATATGTATAAATTTGCTTTTAGTTCAGATTTAGCTTGATCCTTGCAGAGGCATTTTCAGGCGTTTTTTATTTTGTTTCAGTGCAGAGATTTTAAACTATTTTGAAAGTATCATAGTCACTACACAAAGAAAGATGCACAATAAATGCAAGATAGTAATCAGCAGATGAACAGGCTGTTATGTGACAACAAATCTTCTGCAAGTAATATCATTTTCCACACAGCTATATGGTCACATTCCCGTAACATGTTTCTGTAGTTAGTGTGAAGGGAATCTGGTTTTTGCATGAGTTCTTTATTAAGAGCTAATGTAGTAATACTGCATGTACGACTGCAAACCAAGATGGCTTGGATACTGTCTTGACTGAAGAAACTCTATGAAAACAAACTCCAAATGTTTAAAAATAAAATCTGCCTTGACCCCATTTGAAAGGGAAAGCGTGAGGAAAAGCATATTTAAGCTTACAGTATGACCAGTACCTATGAAACCCATATGATCCAGGGTTAAAATAAGCCCAAGCTGGCCTGAAATGCAAGCCTGCTTTTATATTCAATGGAAATGTAGCAAATATTAGCTAGAGGAAGGTCCTGAAACCAATCTAAGCCATTGCATAAGACAGCCCTCACCCTCCCGAGCAGACGCTTTCCTTGGCTGTCCTCCATCCCTGCCTATACATCTCTGCTGAGCATAGACTCCACGGAGCCTGTTGTGATATGTGCATTTCGGAGCCCTTGCTTTACCAAAAGCATCGATACCAATATCATATGCTTCAAACAGACGGAGGGGCCATAGGGCTAAATCCCCTGGCTTCAGGGAAACCCAATGCCTTCTCTAGGGACCGAGCAGGCAGAAAGTGGGGTCCTTCTGCAGCTCATAACTGCACGAAAAGCATCTCTCAGCAGGGTTTGGAGGGCAATATAGGTCACTCAAGGTGTCTTGGTGGCCAACCTGGCCAGTCTAGTCTTTGCAATGGCACTCTGCTTCTCTTGATGTGTGTTCTGTTAGATAATTGCCTTTTTGCTTAGAAATTATACAGCCATGCATCTTTAGAGTTCCTTCTGTTGATATGTTGAAAGCAAAACCTATGAAATCCTCCGCAGAGCCCCTGGCGGGCTCCAACTGAAAGCAGAAGTCGCACTGGTTTTGTGTATCTCGCATTTCTTGGGTTAACTTTCTACCAGATTTCACCCTGTAGATCAACCTGCAACTCAGACAACTTTAGTAAAGAAAATTGATTCTTGTTTACTCCTTTCAATAAAGAGAATCATGATGAATTTTAATAGGCCTGCCCCCCACTGCTAGAAAATCTCCCTCTTTTGGCTGCATGGGCTTTGAAATACGTAAATCAGAAATAAGCCTGGATTTGAAGAAAAAGACGATGATAAAGAAATTCTGCAAGTTTAAAGCTCATCCTTAATACTCGGCCAAACATCCTTGGTTCTTCCTGTGTACCTCACCCCTACAAACACTTTCTATATTATGAGAGACCCTGACTGTAAACTGATCTCTGCTTTTTAGCTGGACTGCTAATGATGTCAAAACAACTGAGAATGTTTCATATCTATGTTGGAAAATTAACATAAGTCATTTCAACTCTGTTGAACAGACATATTTTACAATGGAGACAAGCATTTAAAAAAATACAAATGCTGAGGGAAAAAGGACATCAACTTTAAAAAATATTTCCTAGTATTACCATTCATATGGCATAAACAAACAGGCAGAGCACATACATATTGGCCCCAGTCCTGCGATTTGGATGACAAGGGAGATCCTTTTGCCTAGACAGTGCAAAACTAATTTCACTGCACTGGCACATAATGTAATGTGATTGCTCCCTCAGTTTTATATTACAAGGTCACTGGAGCAAAAATTTTTGTGGTTTGTACAGTACCAAGCACTCCAAGAAAACTTATTATATAATGATGTTGTATTTAGTATAAATAGTCCCATACCTACTATATAATAAGAGAAAAAATATTTTGTCTGACGTAGAAACCATGCAAAAATGTAAAAGACAGCTTGCAGAATAATGACTTTTGATAAGGAAATTTTACTCATTTCTTAGAGTACGAAAATGACTTCTCTTTCCCAAGGACTCACAAACATTTGGAAACTTTAAACTGAAGTATTTCCATGCAGGAATTTTTTTTCTCCCCGCTATGCATCAAAGAACTGAATCCAGAATTCAACTTTTAACAATTCTGACAAAGAGGAAGTTACAACCTGGCTAAAACTTACAATACTGCAACCCTATTAGCACTAAAGTGTTGATCACTTCAGTAAGCAGAAGACATTGCTTTTTCTTGGCTCTTCCAATGGACGGTATGGCCCAGAGCTCTGCTAAGATGCTTACTTTGGACTTCCCCAATGTAGAGCCACTTTGAAATTTTAAAAATAAAAATTTGAAATATCAAATTGATTCCACTTCAGTTCAGATCTACTGAACATTACAAAAGATAGGCTTTTTTTAAATAAAAATACTTTCAAAAGGATTATAAAAATTCTGTCAACACATTTATTTACCAAAACACAAGCCTATAAAAATGGAGGTTGTTCTTATAACTGCCTCAATAAAAGCTCATGTTTTCCTTTTTTACCCCTCCTTTTAAAAGGTTATGCAACAAAAACAACAAACCTTTTTTTTCCAATTCCATTTCTTTCCCACTGCAAGCAGAGGGTTTCATCTGGCAATAACAACTGGGCTCACTTCCTTCAGCACCTGTATTTTCTGAGAGGCCAGTAAAACAAGTACCAATTCAGCTTTGTGCATGGGGTTTAATGTAATCTCAGCCTCAACTGATGTGACTTTGGAACCAAAGTATTCTGGTTTTTATTTTACTTTTATCTCATATGCTTAATATCAGCACAGTTATATCACCCGATGCTTTATTGGGAATATGCAGTACCAGGCGACTAGTACCATTAGGCACTAAGATTGCATATGTGTGCATTGCACCAGACTTTAGGACTGGTGTGTGGCTGAAATAACTCATTCATAATTACAAAAGTACTTGAAAAACTTCATCTTGCATCTTTGTCAGCTCCGTTTTACCCCGAATAACCCTGAAAAAAAATACAAAATATCCTTCATTTTGAAATACCTTTCCATGTTATTGTTTAGATCCATCATTTCTTCAGTAAAAGTAGCATAAAATGATGTCTTTCATCCTCATTAGGATGAGTGACAATATTCCTGTAAAACTAAAGCACACATGGCATGAGACAAGCAATCCAAAATGAATACTATCAAAATATAACGAATTATGGCAATTTTGATTTGAAAATGCAAAGGCTGTTCTGTCATCGCTGCAGTTAAACTGCTTGGGTTCAAAGTAGGCACATGTCTTGTTGAACTGTCCCCTCCTGCAGCCCTAGCCCACAATTTTACCCAAACTACACTTGACATTGCACAGTCCTACTTGGGTACATCCCATAAGCAGCACCAGGAGACCCAGGTCAGGCACTGGAATTTACTCACCCAAGAAAGAGCAGGCACAGGGATGCAGGACTGTGTGCAGAGGCACGTACGTGTGTCACCAGCCCCCACAGCATATCTGGGTATTTACAGGGCAAAACACAAAGCCTCGCTTCTCAGCAGAGCCGGCCACAAGCATGGTGCTGGCGCTGGTGTCCGTTTGAAGGCAACACCCATATCAATGTTGTAATGAGAGTCAAATCCCATGTAATTTACACATTAAAAGGAGAGAGCAATGCATGAAAAAATCAGTTTGGCTAATGAAAAAATCAGTTTGTCTAATGAAATTAAAGTCCCTAATCAAATATTGGCAGGAAAGATATTTAGAAACTCTCCTAATGTCATCCAGCTAATTCTCCCCTATTCCAACTAGAAGGGAAAGCAGTTGACTGTTTTATTCCCTACTGAACCTCCCGCCCTCAAATCACCAGAAAGACCCTGTGCTGAAGAACATAATTAAGGCAGATTAGGGCAGATTTAGCTGTCAGCTATACTATATGGCACAGGTAATTCCTTTTTCTTCAGAGGCTGCATGACACCCCAGGAGCCACAGCTCCGGGTAGGTAACATGCCTTCTGGAGAGGCTTTCCTGAGGTAGGTTCCTCTTTGGAAACATTCTTCTCACCTGCTAAGTACACGCATAGCAAAACAAATATTGAAGCATACACCTCCAACATACAGGGGAACCTGTACTGCTGGGTCTCTGCCTCTGCTAGGTTAACTTGCATTAGTCAATTAAAGTATTAGTCTATAAATAAGAAAAAACAACCAAACAAAAAGCTGGAATTAGTGTCCTAGAAAGCATCAATTTTCCCACCATCCTCCTACCTCTGCAATTACCCTCCTTAGGTCTTGCCCATCTGCCTCTCCTGTTTTTGTCTTTCTTTCCTTCCCAGTTTTGGCCATTCTCCTTGATGATGTCTCTCTTCAGCAGGTTCCCAGCCACGAGCCCCCAGCCATTAGCCACACCTCTGCCCTGCACGGCTGCCCCACACCATGTGCTTGTCACATTACATCCCAAATGCCATCCTACTCTTCATTCTTCTAACCATTCTTCCCTCTTGTGTTTCACCTCTCTCCTTTCTCCCTTTCATATTGCCTTGGTTTAGGGAGGGAAATACAGTGAAGCCAGGCAGGACAGGATTCCTGTTCTCAGTTCTAGTGAGAGCCTCATCCAGAATCACAGCAACATGGCTAAAAATAACCACCATACAAGTGAAAAAGTTGAATGCTTTATCAGTGTCTTCATCTGCATACAACCCTTTCCCTAAAGGAGAAATTTCTTCTGATACGTAGCACGTGACTCTCTTTATATAGTATGAGATATTACTTTTGTTTTTCTCATGATGTTTGAAATATCTCTAACACAACAAATTCCTAAGTTTGGTACAGGTTTGTTTCATTAACAGGAGCTGATGGAGGCTTTCATGGATAAATTACTGCTGATTCTCAAAGGGTGAAAACCTAAGCATATGAGAAACTAGACTAATGAGAACATGAGGCAACACTGTCCACCAATATTAGGAAATCCATGAAGGTCACTGTATAAAACCGTGCAACAACATGCAGAATATTCCAGCAACAAGAACTGGGAGAAGAAGAGGTTTAAGAAGAATAAATATGGGGTTACCATTGACAGTCATAGCTAGTACCATCTTGCTGAGCAATTCTTTATCAGTAGGCTGCAGTTCTGATGATGGCCTTTTATTGTTGGTGTTTTTTTTTTTTTAGGGGTGCAGTTTTGATTGTGGGCCTTTCTTTTTTTTTTTTTTTTTTTTTTTTTTTTTTGTGGTAACACTTTATTTTAAGTATCTTATCATTAAGAATTCATTTAGTATTGATTGCAGTGGCTCTGATCATAAAGAATTAATTTGGCATACCATGAATGTCATATGCGTTCACATAAAAAATTTTGCTTTAATTCAAGATAAATTAATATGGGGAAACATTGCTTTTGTAATATCACCATCATAATACATCTCATTGTTTCCAGTAGTTCAGAAGCCTACTCAGTACTTTTAGCAGAGTTTCTTCATTCTTACGCAAGTTTTTCAAAGAGTAACTAGAAGCCTGCTATGTTTTACTCTTGGATATGTTCCTGTCTTTGGGGTTAAGGTTTAAAAAACTCCCAGAGCATCAATTGGTCCAAAAATTTCATGCACTTATTGCAATAACCGGACCAAGCAAATTTTCCTACCTATTTGGCAACACTGGAACAAGCAAAAGTAATGTAAAGCTTGAATTTCTTCCTAGTCCAACGGAAAGACTTGTGTCTCGAAAGAGAGAGAGAGAGAGAGAGAGAGCAAACGCAGAAGGGATTACCTGTGACTTCAAACTCTCTGCAGATATGTCAAAATACACTTTGAGCAAATTGAGCCTTGACTAAAAGCAGGTATGCGCTTTGGACACGATGTCTCACTGCATCTGTTACAGGCAATGTGTCAGCCACGTCTCCATCCGGCTGCTTCTGACTGTGATGCAACATGACACAGTTTGATAACAAAAGGATGTAATACACCATAATGACTCCAGGCAGGCAATTGCAATGCAATGGGATGTGCTGCCATGTAGTAGCAGGTGACATACCTCTTCAATCAGTCATGGACTAATCACTAAAGCCTCCAGTTTAGGTTCACTTTGGAAAAAATCCTAAAGTCTTGATGATTATTTTCATTTGAACATTTCAATATTGCTTCCTGCTGCGCTCACCCTGGCTTCCCTTCACTCTTGCTGAAATTCCAGGTAGTGACTGACACTATGCCAAAAAACAAAAACAAAAAAAAAAACAAAAACTAATGCCTGGTATCCAGGTTGTGCATAAACTGATCCTCTTTGCTAGGGAATATTTACACATTCATCCTTAAAAATTAACAAAGAGAATGCTGTGAAGGTAAGAGGCTATTCTTTATTTGTGCTATGGGAAGCAATAATGGAGATTTACAGTTCTTCAATACAGCAAAGGATTTCCCAGAATGCTGACTAACAGAACTACTCTGTACTTTATTGATGTACAAACGCACTGAAAACACAGGTTTATTAATAAATAGCTTGACTAAAGATGTAGACGGAGCTCGGAGAAGGACAGAGTCTACAAAAAACAACAAGGAAGTGTGGAGAAAAAAAAATTACTGTATGGGACTGAAGAAACATGATCAGGAGATTAACTTTGGGGATCGGGAGAGAAATTTAAGTGCCTGGGGAAAACACTGAAGAGCGCGGGAAGATCTATGGGAGGTCTGCGCCTGCAGAACGTTTCCCCTCCTGTTTCTGATTTGCGTAGCTTTAACCATCCATTTAATTAATTTCCTTTGTAAAGAATATCACAGATGTAAAAATAACTTTAAAAAAATCCCTGGTGCATACGTGCAAAGCATCAGACCCAGGTTGCATAGCAAAGAAGAAGGACGCTTAGGGCCACTGGTAGGGGGCAAGCACCACTTGCACATCCTCAAGCGCTGCCATTCCCATGTCCCCCATGCACTCTCTGGACATCACACCTCAGCCCCGGCACCCTCTGGAGCAGCCTCCCTTTTACAGAAACTAGCAGATTTAGGGTAAAACTAGCCTCCCATGCAGCCCACTACCACTTTGCCAATGGACTTTCATTTGCTTGCATCTCAGCCACTGGTACTCGTATCCCATCGCTCAGAGGGATTCTGAGCCAAGCGAGAGCAATAGCAGGGGAAAACATCCCTCGCATCTTCCCTTTCAACTTCAGCAGCGCGGGGAAGCGTATCAATGTGCAGCAGATGTGCTGAGACCTAAGTGATCTCTTCCTCATGATTACAGTTTGTTATACCTGGGGATGTGCAATTCAATTCAGGCACAAATGTGCAAGGGAGAGTGGTACTAAAGTAAAATAAGTGGTACTAAAGGCTTTGTTCCATCTACAGTAATATGGTGTTTTATTTCAGTAGACCTGGCTCACATATAAAGAAAGGAGGCACAGTTTGATACATGCCTTCTCTGATGAGTACTGCTAAGTAAGTGTATTTGTTCTCGGTGTTGTTGTCATAAATATCATGAAATTTCTTATTTGAAGTTGGGAACTAATGATTCTTTCTCCTTAATGTGCTACAGTGACTCTGCACCCTATTGTTTTCTACCATTTGAGAATGCCCAAGGATGTCATTATAACTTCAAGTATCAATATTAAACCTTTGCAAACAGTCAACTAAATGAGCAGTTATCTTTGTTTCTGAAAAGAGTGTACCTTTTTTTTTTTTAAACTTCATTTATCAGTAACTAGGTGTAGTCAATTGCTCTCCAGTATCGATCACAATATCTATAGCAGTCACAGAGTACCTTTGCTCAAGGTCATTGTAAGGTCGAGTTATGATCAATATGAATTGACTGTCTGCAAATAAATTTAAGTAGCTGACATAACTGAAAGGAGTACCTATTTAAAATTAAGGTGGACTATGTGTCCCTGTGTTAGAACGCCTCATGGTCTATATAAGCACGGAAGAGGTATGAGCAGTCTGAGTAAGCAACATCAGTTCAGTAGTTTTTCCTGCAATTAGAGGTAGATAACTGTGGATATAATCCTGAAAATGTTTACTTGCAAGAGAAAAAAACACCACAGTCTTCAACCTTGTCTGTAATGTGCTGACTCACTTGAGATCAGACCCATTGCATTTAAAGTAAATAATCTAATATTTATATGTATATATATGTATATATGTGTACACACACACACACATGTATATACGTGTACACACACACACACACATATGCAGGGTCTCTGCTGCAACTCTACATTTTCTGCTGGCTTCTTGTGTTCCACGGTCTCTAGAGAATCCAGGCCTAAATTTTTCAACATCAGTACCTACACCTTGTTCTTCATTTCCTATTCAGACACCTATGTAACTTGCTTATCTGAGCCAATAGGTTCTTTCTGGTTTTAACACCTGTCAAGAGGCAGCCGTAATAAAATACTTTAAATCAAAGCCAATTGAAGCCAAGTCTCTGAAAATAAATAAATAAATAAATAAATAAATAACCAACCTATTGGAATAAGAATAAATGTATTAAACTGAAGTCACGCAAAACTAGCCAAGAGAGACACATCCCAGGTGGGACAGGGCAGTTTGGCTCTGGGAGAAGACCTGTGATCAGGTCACTGGCCACTGGATGTCACTGCTGCCTACTCGAAGGTAGCCTGCAAAGCACTTATGTGACTGTAAAAATTGTGGCTGTAGGAAGCAGTTTTGCTGGAAACATTCCACATAGTTAGGCAATTTCTAATTTCAGAAAAATAGGCTCATAAAGCTCAAGAAGGCAATACCCAACTTCAAGAGTAATTAGTTTCATTTGTTTGATTCAGCCTTAGCTGAATGAGAAACACTAATAAAGAGTAAGCTTGGGGGTCATGAGTAGTTCCACAAAGTTGCAGCCATTGTGCTTTTGAAAGCGTATCTTCAACAGAAGTATTGCTTTTATAACAGTATTTGAAAGAACAAAAACAAACCCTCACCTTGAAAATCTTCCTTTTATTTCTGTCAGTCTGTACCTTCAGGAAGAGTATATTAGTTTGGCTTGCCTAAAGGAGATACCACCACTGCTCCTGACTCTTGCAACCAACTATTCAACATAAGCCCCACTGAATCAAAGATAATCTGACCAATACCTAGGAAAGATCTGGCCCACATCTCAAACAAAAAAAAAAAAAAAAACCACCACTGAAATTATTTTCTATATTTAGACTATAGAGTCTAAATCATTACTATTGTTATTAATTGAAGCCATTCATCTTGGTTCTTCACATTAGTACAGCAGCTCTATGGGTGGGATTTCTGTGACCAAATGCAGATGTCTATCTTGCAGACATCTGAACCAGGCTCTTCTCACACTCAGGCTAGAAAAAGAGATGACATTAATGTGGGATTAACCTCATCCGAAAGCAGACATAAAAACATGCCAGAAGAACTGCATTTTAAAGGATCTATTTCTCCCTCTTGGCTTAAAGGAAGCTCAAAATGACTAGCTCTGATCTAGACATCTAAACTCAGGTGAGCTAACTTTCACTCCCTCTGAATGAGCTAAAAGAAAAAAAGGACATTCCAGGTCCAGGAGAACCAGTACAGCTCCTCTTAAGGCCAGAGCTCTGTGTTAATCCACATCTCCAGAAGTGCGGCCTTAATCCTGCCCATGAAATACTCTGAAAGAGGAATCTAAGACCACAGGGGTATCAACAGCATGAGGCTTCCCAAGACAGCTGAGCCCTCATAGACTGCTTCTGCTAGAGGTCTTACTCTGTTAGCTCGTAGTCACAGCCGCATGTTTCTAACCCTGCTTGCTGGGTTGCTTTTGTCACAGCTGAGCATGCTGAACCAGACCACCAAGAGGCTGGACAAGTACCAGACCTCATGCAGGAGAGAATATGGGAACGCACAAAGCAGGCAGGGTGGCAGGACCAACTTTTCCTGGCAGTAGTGAGCCATCAGATGAGAACAACCAACTCAAAAAGCTATGACAATGCAGAGCAGCCAGTGTGCTGTGGGGGGAGAGGCCATCCAAGCTAGGCAGTACCTCTCCTTGGGATTCCCTATATGCCAATTCCAGCCCTGTTTTGGCATTCAAACCCAACTTTAAGACTTCAGGCATTTCATAAATTTGAGTCCCAGCTGCACTTCATGCTTCACTGACACCTCAAGATTGATTTTCTGGTTGGCGAAAGTGACATTGTGTTAGAAGAAGTCACACAAGATAATCTAAATCCCACCTTAACCAAGAAGCAAGTGCCTCCCTTCACATGGGGCAATTCTTTGTACATACCACATATCCAGTGTTCATGTAGCCTCTCCTTTCCTCATCCTCTTCCTCTTGTGACCCCATATATATATATACATATATATATATATAAATATAGGAACTTTTTCAGAGATACATTAGGTGATACCCAGCTAGTACCCAGAAACAATGGCTCTGTTTTGGAAACACACAAGACAATAGAAACCATTTTTTGAGGCATCAAGGCAAACCACGTGCTCCAGCACAAGTGCTAGCAGCACAGTATTTACAGAGATAATGTCCATACCTTTGGTCTCACTATTTCACAGTATTTTGATCAACAAAAACATTTGAAGTAAGGTGTACAGAGGAAGTATTAGTGAAAGACTGCTGTCTAGTCACACTGAAATGCGTTACCAACCAGGTCTTCTGGGAGAAGTCTTTCATCTTTAACTGAGATATTAGAGGGCTTTCCTAATAAAAAGATACATCATCCATTAGCTTATATATATAACCCAAACGACATCCTCACAAAGTGTAGCAGTCTTGGGGCCCAAACCATTCAAGAGGCAATTACAAAATCAATAACACATGCTGCGGTGATTACATTTGATTAGAGACAGCATGGAAAAAAAAAAAAAAAAGAAAAAAAAAGAGCAATATTCACCCACTCTCCCATCCCTAAAGCGATAACTCTTCCTTGTGAAGATTTTGATATACAAGAAGGTTTCCTTATTGCACATGAAGAAAATCAGCCTGATATATTTGTAGCAATGAACACAAATCAAGACCTTGACCACTAAATTTAGGAAAAGAGTGGGGCTGTAGCCAGACTGTGAGATGAGGCCGTCTACTTTATCGTTGGGCCAGAAGCCCACACATCCCTTTACAATTTGGATGCAGAACCACATGTTATGGTTTGTGGCCATCCCTCATCACCAACTTATCTTTTTATATTACATACACACACACCAAAAAAAATTTAGATTTTAAGTCATCTATCGATGATTGACCACTTTTGTGAATATTCCTACTAGAAGTTGACAAATGGCTTAATGTAATGAATATAACTCAGCAGATTGTGGCTTACTCTAAGGAAAAAAATATTATAAAGTTTCCAATATGTTTGGGATTTGATAGGGCCTATACAGGCCAAGCTAGTCTAGGTTGTTCTACTTGCATGTTAAATAAATGCACATTTTAATACCTTGCAATGAAAGCTTATGGCCTAGGTAGCCAATATTGCAAAACAAGGGCAGGAGGGAGAGGTAGAAATAGAAAATGGGGAGTACAGGCATGGACAGAGATAGAAAGGGAGTGTTATTAATATTTTTTCCACACGCAGGGACCGAGGCTTATAAAGCCCGATTCAAAGCAAAAAAAAATCTAATGGACTTGCACATACTTTTGATCAGGTCCACTGAGAGTATGCGATTTGCCCAGTGTTTCACAGTGAAGCACTTGCACTTGGGTTTGCTCCCAGTTTCACTTCAGGGAAGCAGCCCACGCTGTACCACAACAGCTAATACCCACCAGCCCCCTCGATCAGACCAGCGAGATCCGAGAGGAAATGTGTTGACACAGCCATTTGTGCCAGAATCAGCTCCAAACCAGCACAGGGAAGTAACAGCCCCATGTGCGATGCCCTTCTCACAGTTTCCGGCACTGTTTCCAGCACTCCTGACACCTTGCAGCATGGTGTGCCCTTTCACTTGCTCCCCTGGGGAGCTGTGTGCTCCCTTTCACACCCAGCTGGCCTTTGGGGTCCTGAAGAGCAAGCTGAGTCCCTATCTCCTGCCATGCACTAAGTATAGTTAACAGCAGGCTCAAAAAACACTACCAGCAGACTGCAACCCAGCCGCAGCAAGAGACTGGACTTTTGGAAGTAGAGAAATCAATAAAATCAACCCAAAATTAATATATTACAGTTCAAGGTAACAGAGGCACTGTGTGAGACCGAGAAAAGAGCCAAGTGCTATGCTGCATGGGTAGGGCTGGTCAGGTCCAGAAGATCCTGGCCCTAAATCTGATCCAGGAGGCTCCTGGTATCAGGAGGGCTGTGCTGACACACTATAGCCATGGCATGCAGGAGAGAAATGGAATTAAAGATTAACTTCACTGCCTAAAGATTTAATAGGTAATTTGTGCTTGCTGTCTAAAATGCATCTTTTAAAGATAAAAATTAAGCAGCTTGTTATGCAGTCACTAATCAAGCAAACCCCTCATGCTCAAATATTTAAAGGAGTCCTTTTGTTTATTTTTGCTGTCTCCAGTGGGCTATTTGCTTGAGTCAAGACTGCCAGATCTGGTCCCATGGAACTTGATCTAAATAAACTGCAGGAAGCGAATGGGAAAAAAATCTTGTATTGTTCCCTCATTGCTTGAATTGCTTGAACTGCATTCAGGTAGTCTGACCTCTGTAAACATCTGTTAACATGTGCAGAGCTTGCGTTCCTACAGTTTGCAAAACACAAATGCAATATTAAAAGCATAAAGATTCTCTTCCTTCTGAAAGTAAGTTTCCACCTTAAATAAATTAAATTGTGTTGCAGCAGTAGCTAAGGTGGTCAATGCAATTAAATTCAAAACCTGAATGTATTGAACTTTCTGCAATTATACATGGGTCATCTCTGGACAATATGTTGGCCATCTGGTAGCATCTGTGCTGTTCCCACTAATAGAGTTCCTGCTGTGGCTCCAGGCCATGACAGGCAGCACTAAGCAGGTCACATGTTGTGTCTTTCAGCCATATTTAGGTCACAGTTTTGGGGGATGCGGGAATAATCGTGTTGCACAAAGGAAGTGAAAATGAATAAACCCCTCTCAAGTATTTTCTACATGCAAGAAGTTAAAGGAATACTTTTCAGGATTTTATCTGCTCCTCAGCCCTAGGATTAAGAGCATATCGCTGAAGTCAAGACAACTATTGCATTTAGAACTAAAACTAACGCAGACATCTCTTTTCTCATCTCTTTGATAAGGCTCTCACAAACATTGGAACTGTTTACTAACCTGCAAGAATAAGATACTGAAAACAACATTCCCATTCCTTTTGTTTTGTTTTGTTTTTTTGAGAAATACATGATTATTTTTTGTGTTGTGTTTTGGTCACAAGACATTCCTGAATAATCCCGATTAGCGCCTGCAGTACAAGAATGGCCCCTCAGATTTCGGACAGGCCTAACGGGGCGAGAGAGGGAGGAAGGAGAAATGTAAATAGTTTTGCTGTAAGTCTGGTAAAACCAAATGGCTTTCATGCCACGCATTTCGCCACAAGCCATTTTAGAGGTTAGACTAATGAAAAATTAGTCTGGTTGTCTGAAACAGTATCACTTTTCACACAAGGGAAAAGGCTACCTACAATTCCTGTAATATACCCGTATGCTGTAGTAGCTGCAAGAGATGTACACAAAGTCACATGCACTAAAGATAGTGTTTTAAAATAATGTACTACTGATGTATTTGCTGCAAAATTAATTTAATATGGATTTAAAAAACAATGTGCTCTGTCTCTTGACCAACATAAGCAATTTCAGTTTGACATCAATTAGTGAGTAGCTTTTACTCTTATAGACATATTTATAATGGAAAGGAGTGCATTTAGGCTTTAAGGTCCTGCCAACTAATCAATTTGATGAACTAATTGATAATAAATGTTAATTGACAACTAACAGCAGTCAATTAATTGCATTTCAAATGCAGCTCCAGGAAGCTGAGTTGAACATTATTCTACCTCAAGCTACTCAAATAATAGCTCAGCAATGACTTTGCAACAGGCTTCAAAGGTCAAAATGGGCTACTTTCCTATTTGTCATAAGATCTGGGAACATGTGTTCATAAAAGGCAGTGACCTGTGCACATGCCCGGTTTGCACTGTAATTCCGATATGATGGCTGTGCACAGCACTTATCAACACCCCATTCATAAAGCTGCGCTGTGCCGCAGCTGTATCAGCACTTTCTCTATAAAATCCTGGGTTCAGACCTAAATTTCTCTTGGGATGACACATGGGACTCAGGTCCTCCACTCAAGGGACATTTCTTTGGTTAAATCTGATACTAATCAAGGGTGTTTTTTGCTGTTTTGTGTGTGTAGGATGAAGAGAAAAAGTTCCTTTTTCCTGACTGGGTTTCATTTCCTTGAAATATTTTGTGCAGCTCCCAGTTCTTTATAACTAATCTCTTTGAAGGAAACTTATTGGCCTTTCAGCAGCAATGAAGGACAGAGCATTAATTAGGTAAGTGTGCACAGGTAGGATGATTTCTGGTATTTTCCACCTAAACACATTTTAAGAAACTACTAACTGAAATGGGACAAGGAACAAAAGTGGTTTTGCTCAATATTTTACCCAGACCTTAAAGGCTCTGAAATGGACAAGCCAGGCAGATGCATGCACTTAAAAGATGTTTGGGATTTCACACAGCATGCATATTCAAACTATTCAATATTTTCCCATGCTGGTTTTCCAGCCTTGCCTTACTTGCACCTTGCCTCTCCCCATCTGCACAGCTGCGCAGCAGTTCTCAGCCTCTTTAATTTCCTTCACCGTGTCCCCTTCAAAACATCATCTGCTCCCTCACCTTGAACTGCCACAGCTCAGACAATGTTTTTGAGAACCATCTCTCTACACGTAATATTTTAACCACTTTATTACAAGTTCTCCCTATTCAAAAGGAGGCTACTGGAAGAGACAGCACTGATCAGGCTCACAAAGACCCTAACCTCTACCTACACCCCTGGACTCTGCCAATTGGCTTTTTATCCCAAACTAAGATTACTTCCCTAGCTGAAGTGATAAGTAGTTACAACTAAATTGCCTAGAGGCCTTTCAAAACTGAGCCACAGCAAAAAAAAAGCAGCAGGATTTGTGCATTTTTCTGGGATAGTTCCCTGAATGTTACATGTTTCTTATCTGTTCCGAATTATAGTCTGGTGAACCTGCTCAGGATCAGCGGCATCTCGTCTCTAATCCAGCAGATGGATGAGACCAAGAGGGGTGCACGGCAGAAACCATGGGCTTCAGTGACAGTTGTGGTCTTATGACTCCCAACTCCACCTGAGGAGTTGCAGATATTGCTCATATGATTAGTATCTAAGAGAAATAAATACCTAGGTGAAGGCCAGCTGGCCTTGGCTCAAAGTTAGATAAAGAAATGGCAAGAAATGGGAAAACTGTCAGGAGCAATAACTTCACTTCTACTGAACACTGCTCATTTAAGAGTGCACAGGATGGTACTTGCTCTTGGATCCAAGTGGTTTAGTTAACTGCTTCTGGAGTTAGCAAAATTAGCCAGATATAGTGCAGATTTTGGTTGTCAGGGCAGGCTGAACTTATTTCCGCATTCAGTGGCTGTCACAATTTCTCCTCGTGGAGAGTACCACAACAGCAGCACCTCCGAGGGCCACAGGGAAGCAGTGTGGCAGCCCCCCTCCTCTGCCGAGACATCGCGCACACATTACAGAGAGCCTGCCCTTGCCCTGCACACCCACGCCAGGTCCAGCCCTGCATTAGGGTCCCACATCCAACAGCCCCCATGGGCTCCGCATGCTCTCTCTGCAGCCCCTGGTAGCAGCTGCGCACAGGCAGAACTGTGCAGTGGCAAGGCCACCTTCATGGAAAACCTCTAGACAGAGATCTGCCTCTGTAACAGCCCAAATTTTGCTGATTTTAAGAAAATCTTTTTACAATTCCTCTTACTTGAAGACAGAGAAAAAAATACTTTTTTTTTTTTTTTCTAAGCTGGAAGATCATACCTTTAAAAAATAAATCCATATCTGCACAGCAAAAGGGAGTAGAAGTTTAATCTCTTCTTTGGGGCTCCAACTTCTCCTAAAGAATTGCACAATCCTTCACACTACAGCAATGAGCACAGCAGAAACAGAAGCCCTATACTAGCGCTACCTTCCTTCCAAACTGTGACCTGCCAGTAATTCTCCTTCCCTAAAATTTCCATCCTGTCATGACAGATAAAGTGGCAGGGTCTACCATTCCTAATCGCTGGCCACAGCTCCTGCTGAATTCCAATATCATGCACAGTTTAGTTATGGACTTTAGGCTGCGATTCATAGCCAAACCATGGAAGAGATTTAATTCAATAGTGGCTGGGGTCATAGAAGGAGGGTGCCAAGAGCAGCAGACCCTGTAGCAAGATATCCTGAGAAAGACAGTTACTGGAGGCAGAGAATATACTGGATGCTTTTTGTGGGAGCTTACAGGAACATTAAAAGGAGGAGAATCAAAGCCCTCCAGGAAAGTTAAGGCATCAGGGAGAGGAAAAGGGCAAAGGCTGGAGCGTGGGCTGGCAGCCTGGCTGGAGAAGGGCTTTGGTTTGAGAAGGGTATTCTTGTATTTCAAACTCCTCACCTGAAATCAAAAAATGGTCAAAACTGGCTTGTGCTGGAGAAATGCTGATGCACTGCACAAGATGACACCACATCCTGTTGCTGATAATGTCTCCAAATTTATTAGGCAACAGCTCCTGCACACAGAAACTTAATCAAAGGCCGCATAACGTTTCTGATATGTTGGGGGTGGGAGATATTAAGCAAGCAAAGCCAAATTCAAAGTCCCCTTTGCTATACAGGTAAACCATTAGCAGAGCAGAAAGCCACATTCATAGGAAATCCAAAAGGAAAACGTAATCTAACAAATATCCTTCAATGCCTCTTCCAAGACCATTTGCTCAACCTTATTAAGACAGCGAGGAAGGCTGGGTAGGGACTGGCTTTGGGTGAAGGTGGTTTCTGCATAAAAGCAGATGGTTGTGGGTGGCTAAAAGCCACACCACCATTACCTACAGGTAGTTGTGCTGTGCTCGCCGGTTTACACAGAAAGGTTTTCAGTGGAGCTTTTAAGTATTTACTGTAATGTCGGAAGTCATTTATTTTATACCATGACACAGACCTGCATTAAAACTATCACTGCCAGGAGTCCCTGTGAATGTAACTATTTTTATGGACCAAATGTTGTGGGTCAATGTTTTAACACAGGCTTGTTGTACAGTATATTGCTCAGTAAAGTGTCCCTCCACTGCAGGCGTTTAATAGGCTGTCTGCTGCTCAGCCCATTACTACAATTCTGTGCTCTCTCTGCTTTATTAAAGCCCAGAGAGCCAAAGGGACACCCGTGGGTGGCACGCGGCTCAGAGAGCTTTATAACGCGAGCTGTGGATCCTCCAGGTTTAAGGCAAAGGATGCTCGTGACCACCCAGGCCCCAGCCGCGACCTCCGTCATGCCGAGCGAGCCGGGGGCAGCACACGGGCAGCCACCGTGTCCGGCGACCCCCTCTCAGGGCCAAACAGCAGAAGCATCCCGATCGACATTTTTTACATAACTCTGGGGCCGCTGTCCTAGATTTTTCCTGGCAAACTGTCAAAAAAATACTTTGTCTGCCTCAGGCAGAGTTTCCCACCCTGGTGTTTGGGTGATGCGGACCCCGTCTCACAGGCTTTCGCTTTGGGCGAGCTGCCAGAGGAGGGTGCTCTGCTGTTAGACCAAGACCCTCGAAATGGCAGAGGCAGAGAGAGCAGAGGAGCAAGAATCCTCTTTACCTTACATCTTGCTTCAGGAAAGACACTCTGGTGTATGCTTTTCTTTTTTCTCTCCCTTTTTTTTTTTTTTTTTTTGTCTCATTCTGTCACTCTCTGGTTCTTTTACAATGGCAACAACAACGATCTTGTCTAAATGATTTCACAGGCTATTATTCAGGCACTCAACTTTTAACATTTCCATTTTGTCATTTTGTTGCTACACAAAAGGTGCACTTCTCGACTATAATGTTCGGAGAATTATGTCAATGAGCAGTAATGGCTTTTAACATTAACTTGATCATTAACAACTACATTATCTGTGGCATAATCAGCACCTCAGTCTATTGTGTAATAATATTACAGTACAGATTTTGGAAACGAAGGCCTGGTCTAAGCAAAAGTTCTTTGGATTAGGCTGTGATTTTCCTTTAATTGAAATGGTTTAAAATGCTTAAAACTTTCTGTGAACACTGAAATTACTGTAAATTTGGTTTATGTCAGCTTCTCTTACCTCTGGAAATGAGTGGTAAAATATTGTTTTAAACCTATCTAAGAACATCCAGGCTGGGGGTTGAATCGGGTCAACTGCAGGAGTTTAACTACATTAGCACAAGCCACAGACCAATGCCAGCAAGAGTACCTATTTTGGAGGTTGCTCACAACCAGAGCCTTGCTTATATTACATTTTTGTATCAGTTTTATTTGATCTGTTTCATAAATTTACCAACAAAAGCAATGCAAATGTTAACAATTTTATATTGCTAGAGAGGGGGTTGCCAATTTTAATTTGTCCTTGCCAAAGAGTCAAAGGTAACATGCAAGGTTCTAATTCATTTTCCAAATTTCCTAAATAAAATTGCCCTATGATTCACCTCCATACATCTTTGTTGTTGGTAACAAATCCCATAGGCCAAGGTCTTTTGTTATGAATGCATGTTCTCAGGTGCAGTCTTTCCTGGGAGAGAAGGAGCAACATCTCTAACTCCTTTTACGTACTAAGGACCAGTGCTTTAACTGAGGGGAAAGCCTTTATTGCTCCAGATGGGATACATCTATTGATTTTAATTGAACTATACTGATTTACTCCAACCAAGCACCTGCCTAACTCCCTGCACTTCTCTAAAGAGTCTCCCATTAGGGTCTTGGACACGAGCCTTATGACCGCTCATAAATCAGGACGTGGCCATGCCCCTCGCCTGACACTCATGTTCCCCCTTCCCCAAAACAGGAAAATAGCAAAGCCATTGGTAGTAAAGCTGCTGTCCCAAGGTCACACACGAGTCAGGGGCCAACCCAGAATCAAAGTTAGTTCCCCTGGCTCCCGCACGCACACTTTAACCACCGGACCATATCTGTCCATGTGCTAGAGATGAACTGCTGCAGACTTGCTGGTCGTTATGTGCTCTGCTGCTTACGCACTTCATTGACTTTTATGGCCCTACTGGTCAGTGCTCTCTGCCACCCAATGGTTGTGCCATCACTCCGCTCTCTGTGGGCTATTTCTACGCTATCCAGGCTTACCCAAAGCAAATAAAAGGGAAAAGATCCTAAAATCTGGTGGTGACTTCTTGAGCACCAATGGCCATGGAGCTGGGTGCATTACACAGAGCCTGAAGGGCTGCTTTTGTTATTTTTAAGGATGATCAGGTGTCCCCTCATAGCAAGGAGCCTGCTGAAGTCAGGACAGCCTGCAGGCACACGTGGCGGGCAGACGATGCTCGAGTGCCCACCACGCAGTGGAGAGACCCAAAGCAGCTCCATCCTGCAAGGCGCTGCAGCAGTTAGGTGATGGGCGCAGGACCTCTGAAATGCCATTTTCCACTTTCTTTGATGTGCCTCTGATGCATCCCAAACACAGAAAACAATAGGAACAGCACTCAAAGCCACTGCCAATGACACTGAAACCTGCAGCTCTGAAGGGGATGGGAATTTTGTGGATGCAGTGTACCAGTCTAATGCAGTCAGGAGCTGAATATCAATAAAAATATTCATTTAGCTCCATGAGTGAATAATTTCATTCTAGTAAGAGTTACAATAATAACAGTAATGAAAACAATCACAGAGACTCAGAGAAGCATTAGAAAGATGCCACATTCAATTTGCAGAGTTAGTTAAGCTAAGTCTTACATGAAAGAAATATTTTTAATATAATAATAAGATATTTATTGGGAAATTCTTGCCTTATTCTTCAGCCAGTTTTGCAGGCCACGGTGTGTATTTTTGGATATTACCATGGTTCCTAGCATTCATAAGAAACATCTCTTGACTATGGGCTGGAAGACGTGCTCGGACTGCATCAGTGCTGCAGATCCACTGGCAGCTCCGCAGCTTCCGAGCAGCAGGCAGAGGGTTACGGCACGCAGCTGCATCCCTGCAGAGCAGCAAATAGGTCAGGTCTGGGGCTGCAAAGGCCTGCGTCAGAAACGGGAACTACCAGGCACCTAGTGAGTGTGCTTCAACCAGAGCTCCTTGTGTTCTGGGACAATTCAAACAACCACTGGAAACAAGACCGGCTCTTTTCCAGAACCTTACGAATAAGCATGAATAGATACAAGTATAACGAAAAGGAAGTATATGTGCACGGGCAGCTTTTCGGCTCTTGAACGCGTCTGTCCTGCCACTGTGATGCGGGCTGCTGTTGTCTGTACCAGCCGAGAGCTAGAACGGGTATGTTAACATCCAACGCTGTGCTGGAAGACACATGCTCAGGTATTTCACCCCAAAAAGTGCATTTACTCCTGAAACTAAAGCTGTGTTTTACATGCTTACAGTGTCATGCCTTTGTTGATAACTTTTTTCAGTAATTCCACTATCACAAATCACAGGATTGCCAAAATACCCCAGGACCACAAGATCACAACTTGACAAGTAACAGATACCTGTTCAGAGGTTTTAAATAACATTCATTCATTTTCCAAACACAACAACATGAACTACCTACAACTTCTCAGCAGCAAGCCCAGACACAAAGCCTGTAAAAACGTGCTAACCTACCATATTCACTATTTCAACCGATTTTAGTCCAGGAACAATCAAAAGAAATGAGAAGAAAAACCTAAGAGGTTTCACACAAGCTGTTTGTGTTTAGGGACAGAAGTTTTAGCTCAAATACAGCATAATTGTGATGTCATTGAACACAGCAAAAGCTGCAGGCAAGCAGAGCGCTTTCATTGTAATACCACTACTGTACGCATATTTGAAACACTATAGCATCTTCAGACTATAATTATAACTGTTTGCTGTTCATGTGGTTTCAAAGATAATAGAAGTTGTTCATAAAATTTACACAATGCCGATGTGCTGCATACAAAATATAGACTCAGTGTCACAGACAAAATATTCCCAACAAGAAACTCGCAGACTGTGAGTTTATGACTTAATATTATTGTGACCAGCAATTAAAAATAGAACACAAGAGATACCAAAATCCTCAGACCTAATCAGATAAACCAAGATGGACTTGCCTGGTTAACCAGGACACAGTTTCAGCACCTAAAGAAAGAACTGATTCAAAGACCATCATGGCTTGCATGGCCTCATTAGCATTCTCCAACAGAAGTCCATCATGAAGAAAGAAAAAACACCAATGGAAGAGAGGAAAAGCAGCAGTAAAAAAACATTTAACAGTGCTCAACATGCTTCCCTAGCTTCTTCCCAGCCTACCTGAGGTGGCAGCTGTGTGGTGCCTCCTCACCCCACCACAGGGTGCTCACAGCTGTGCCTCTCCCACAGGTGTTACAGATGGGGCTTCAGGGAGGTCCTTCCAGGCCAGGGATCTCCTACAGCTGTCGGACAGAAAAGGAGAGAGTGGCTCTCACACAGTTAATTGATTGGTTCGCTCGTCTTCACCACCTTGCTGTTCAGCTTCACCCGCAGAGGTGCAAAGAGAGGCAGATGTGGTATTTGGCAAGCTGTCAAGACACATCTTTCTTTTTAAAAGTAAGGCACACATCACCGGCTGCTCCCAGCCGGGTCCTTCTGTCTGCAACAACACTGCCGCCGGCATGAAGATGCCCTTTTCAAGCATGGTCAAGGAGGAGAGGGTGTTACAGGGGGAAAACAGTAATTTTTCCAAGTGCTACCCAGAATGGACTCATTCCCTTCCCGCCCCACCCTACTGCCAAGAGCTGCCCTCAGTCCTTGCAGGCAACTCCTCGTGGTGGTGTTCTTTCACCAGCCATCAGACAGGCAAATATCACCTTACTGGACCCACCAGCCATGGTCCAGCCACCCTGCCACATGGAGGGTCTCGTGCTGCACCCGTAACACGAAGCTATCGCTCTAACATAACCTTACACACCAGGCATCGCAAATGGCAACATCCCACTTTCAGTTTTACCGGCAGTGTCATTTTTATTGTTTCATCCATCACTCTGTACTCTCCACTCCGCAGGCAGTCTCTCTCTCTAAGTATTTCCTGGAGTTTTGGAGCCCGAGGACAGATTTGAAGCTCTGGAAGTACCATAAAGGTTATTTTCATTGACACCCACCACAATCTTGTCATCTCTCCAGCTAAATAGTAACGGTCACTTGAAAAGTGAATGGTGGTGCTGCTACTGAGAGCCCTGCGATGCCTGCACCTCCCGTCAGAAAAACAATCAAAGTGAATCTGAAATCAAAGTAGACAAAACTAAAGTTCTGCTTATGAACGTCTCATCCAGTAACAGCAGCGTTGTCTCCTTTGATTTCAAATTCGCTTTGGAAGTCTCCAAACAGGAGGTGCAGCTCAACTGCAGAAGCAGAAGATGCAGAATGGGAACGCCACCATTTACTTCTCCTGTGCCTCTGGCTAATAGGTGGAGGACGCTTAACAAAAACCGTAATAAGCCCCCAGTTCCAATGGGAATAATCTACCCACATTACCCTCTCATGCTCGTGCTTCCTAGCATGGACGTATGCAGCTTTTTGTCATTCCAGAAACCACCGAGCGCAAACAGAGTGCCTCATTCCAGCTGAACTGGCAATTTCTGCATGAGCTGACATTTTGGAAAGTAGTTTCCTTCTTGGAGCTGAGAAGGGATTTTTCTGGCTTATACAAAGTGGGAAATTGTCCACAGCTCTTAACTTCCACTCCTAACATATTTTTGCTAAGTAATTTGCAAGCAAAACAGTCCGGAAAATGCTCGGTCAGAGCAACACGTTTTTATAGCCACTTCATTTGAAATAGCAGAATATTTTTGGTAATACTGTAGGAATGGCAGTCCCCTGATTCTTCACTGCATCATCTGTTGCTTTTGCACACATTTATACCTTTAGCGCTATGGACAGAAGTGAGCAGCAGTGCACCGTGGGTGGTTTGCATCCACATTCACCAGGCATAAACAACCGTACCCCCTCCATAGCAGGAGAGACCCACCAGGCCTGCTGAACTGCGGATAAAGGACATTTCTGATGTGGATTGAATCTCCCTTAGCAAGCCGGAGCCAGTATCGCCTCCTTGCTTCACTGTGCTACTTCGTTCCTGATGACACTTTGCTCGGAGCTGGGAAGGGCAAAGCTGGCAGACTGGAAGATTGCCTAATGTGCTGTGACTGACATGTAACCGAATATTCAACCGCTGGCCCTCGTGTCTGCGGTAAAGTGAATATGACACCCTTCAGCCTAGTTGTGATCACGCCTCGTTCTTCTGTAAACAGTTTCATAAAGGTGCAGCGTGGCTTCTTCATCAGGCGGACGTGTGAGATGGCAGCGCGGTCCCGGAGGTCACCTGCTGCCGGGAAGGTGCCGAGGACCGGCGAGGGAGTGACCTTTAAATGCCAGCCGCGGCCCCGCCGCACCTCGCGCAGAGGTGGGACTCGCCGCACGCCTTGCGTTCACAGCCACCGCTGCGCCCCGTGGCCTGGGCGAGCCACCTGTTCCACATCAGATGACTCTTTCTCTCTCGCAGCCTTTTTGGAGCTGTGAGTGCTGAGGGGAGAAAAAAAGAACATGTGGGGGTGAGAAACCCCAAGGGAAGGAACTCAGATGTTCGGGTCAGGCCTCAGAAAAGGTATCAATTCTTCTTTCCACTTAGCACAGCCTGCTGCCTGCCCGGGCTCTTTGTCTCTGCCCCCTTCCCAGCACAGAAAGCATTTCCCTTTTAAATGACATCTGAGCACTGACATGCTGGAGGCACCCATCCTGCATCATCTCTGGCAGATGGTGCAGCTGGCCATGATTTTCGGGATTGCTTAAATAAAACCGCAGTGCCATATCAAGAGATGTAGAGAAAATGCTCAACAGTGCTTAAGATGTTTAAACATCACAAACTGTCTAAGACTTCAGATTGCTATACTGCGCCTTTTTTGCTGATGTAAATATGCTAATGAATAATAAGAATAAAATCACCGTCGCAATTCAGTCTCTTGTCTTACTGGGAGGCAGAGACAAGTCCTATGATATTCCTGCACTGACCCAGTATCAGACTCTTTCTCCCAGCTGTACTGGGAAGAAGTTTGGACAGTTGTAATAACACAAGTCAGAAGCCTGAGGTTTCTGGAGAAGGGAGCTCCACTGCTGCAAGTGTCAGCTCCAAGATGTCCGGTTGCCTTCAGACTAGAGGCTGACCCACTCCCTCAGTCCACAAAGCCAGTAAAGTCTCTGCATTGCTTTCCCAGACATGCACGTGTTCCTAGCACACACAGCGACGTTCAAGCCAACACGCGTCAGCTCCCCTTTTCCCCTACAGTTTTGCTTGCTTTGAGCTAATCAGCCTGATGGCTGCTCCCCTGCCCCCAGAGTATGGTTGTGCTTAGTGGTGTATGTACTGGCGGAAAAGCCTTTTAAGTGAAAATTGTCCTTGTCATATGCAGGAGCCATTCAGCTCTACAGTAAGTCTTCGGCTTTTCTACTGCCTAGATGTGATATTGAAAAACACCACCAATCAGGAAACTTTGCATCACAACTGTTGAAATCTGGGGTTGTGGAAGTAAAAAAAGCACCTGTGGAAGTAAAAAAAAATTTTTTTAAATGTAAAAAAAAATGCCTAACTTACCAGGATTTCTTTGAAAGTTGGAGCTCTAGTAGATGCAAAAACCTGGTAGCACTTAATAAGAAGTTATCATGAGAGAGCATTACCTGCAAGTGTCAAACGAGACCCCTCACATCTGCAGTAAAGCTGCTGAATCCAGTGATACCTGGGAATCTGCCTAAATTTTACGGTCCTCCCCAGCAAGGGAGATGCTTGGGAGGAACCTGACAAATGCAGGTGTCTTGATTTTGTTCTCCACATCCCGCTTTGTATTACCTTGCCTCAGGAAACAGTGCCGATCAGGAGTCTCAGCGTGAAGTTAAAGCCTGAGAAGCTGAGATGAATTCCAGCATTTATTTATTTACTGGGGATATTTACTGGCAAATGTATGGGCATTTCAGAGTGCCATCGACCACCCAGAAGACCACCCCAGCATCCTCCTCATGTTGTGTCCCCACCGTAGTCCCCAACCAAGGTGGGAATGCAGCTGGAAAAGGGCGCAGAGCCCACTCCAGAGCTCCTCACCCATCTCTCCATGAAGGCGATGCTGCAGGCACGGGCAGCTGGCCGCCGTCCACGGGGACCACGCGCACCACTGCTGCCGCGCTCAGGCACCTCCGGCCGCAGATGTCGGCGTTTATTGCTCAGGTCTCCCGTATCACCGAGCCACCTGTACAACATATTTAACATACAGCAGTTGTGCTGTTGCTGTTTGCACTGGAATAATCTTGGCAGGAAATGGTAGTTAAACCCAAGCATAATTTTTTACAGTGTGTAATGTAAAATCGCCTCTTTGGATACGTAATGCACTCTCATTGCCTTCTTAATGGAATATAGTATTTCTTGTCACCGTCAGAAATTGGCCAGAATTGGTATTTAAGGTCTGAACGTCTCCATTCCAGTTCCAGATTGCAATTGCTGGGGAAAAAATAAATAAATAAATGAACAGGGAACTTTCGTAAACTCTGCATGTCAGATGTGGGATATTGCTGGACCCATCTCAAACACTGCGATAGTGACACGAAGGGCCATCATAGAGCTGGGTTTGAACGGAGGCTTCAGATTCAAACACAGATCCAGGATCTGGATGTGCTTTTTGGATGTAATCCCATTCCTAGCCATATCCATTTGATGTTACGGAGCAGGCTAGCTCACTGCTTACAAAGCCACTTGGAACAACTCCTGCTGTTGTTATTTTTTTGTTTTTTTGTTTGCTTGCTTGTTTGCTTGTTTTAAAGAAAATTTAAAATTTTCTTCCCCCAAACTTGGAGTGGTGGCATGACTCTGAACATTTCAAGAAAGTAATTTTCTGTTGCTGTAGCTCAAGAAATACAGTTCTTCTTTTTGTTTGTTTGCTTTAAAAATTAGGTTGCTAATGATAATGTTTCTTTCATAGATGATCTTGTATTTTTAATGATACCCATAGTTTTCCTCCACATAAATGACTAAATCCTCACAGAAATCTCTGTCTTGATTAGCACTCCTGCTAGTAAAATTTCACATACTAAATCAGTACCAGCTGTAGCAAGAAAGAATGAAAAAGGCAAGTGTAAATGTTCCATATGCCCTACCAAATTGGCATCTGTGTCAGTAACCCTGTGTTTTTTTAAACAATTGTATACATACATTCTCAGAAGTGTTTTGCTCACAGGATTCTGCAAGCAAAATTTCCTCTGTTGGTACATCACTGAAATGTCACATCTAAAAAAACCCCAGCGAGTAGTTTTCTTCTTCTCCCTCATACGCCCAACTCTGGTGTGCAATTAAAAGAGCTACCTCCACTTTACTGCACCTTCACTTTGACGTCTGCCCTCCGAAACCTGACCCTGGAGCACTTCTGCAAAGCTGCTTCACATTTAGCGCTTGGTTATTAGTAACGCTACCGAAAGCCAAAGCTACTATGGCATTGTAATTATTTCCAAGCTGAATTCAGAAATAAGGACTTGCGTTCCAAACTGGCTGTTGGGGAATGCTGCGTTGGGAAGCGCTCGTCCAAGCCAACATCTCGTCTTTCCCGTGACTCATGGGTGATGATGCAGGAGGGAGCGCTGCTCGGAGGCAGCCCAGGGATGTGACCCAGCGTGGCCAGTGACTCAGCTTCATCGTGCAAAATCACCATGTGGGTACAGGCTGGGCAACGGCCACAGCCTCTTGGAGCGTCCTTATGGTGCTGAACCAGCCGAGTACCACCTGCTCCATCATTTTGCTGTCTAACAGAAGAAAGCACAGAATACAGCGTGATAAATACGCACACACCGCGACTTAAAAGTAACCAACTATGTCCTTGGTGAAAATACTTTTAAGTCAATTTATGCCTATCCTGCTCCTGGAATTTGATCAGTACAGCAAAACGGACTTTCTAAGTTAAACAAACATTAACTAGCGCTCCAAATGGGTAGCAAATGCTGCAGCCTTCTGTGGAAAGACGATATGGAGCCAGACTGTCCGCTGGCGTAAGTCAACCTAACTTCACTGGACTTCGGTGGAGCTGTGCTGATCAACACCAGCTGACTGTCTGATCTGCTGGAAACCCAAAAACCAGCCATCGTGTTTCCCTGACATGAGATGATATAGAATAAACAGGAAGAATTAAGAAACAGTTAAGGGCATTAATCAGATGTTCCTGGGAAAAATAAAATCTCGCATTTCCAAAAGTCAGAGACACCCTCTCTCCTCACACTCCGGGCCGCGACACAGTGGTGACACATGTTATGCTTTTTTCCAGTGCAATACAGAGTGTATATTTGCACATCATGTCATGCCTGTCCATGGTAATCAGAAGCCATTATTTCCAAAAGCTCAAAATTCCCTCCTGGACTCTTGTATGCCAAGTTTTAGTTCACAGTGACTTCTTTTCTTTTTCTTTTTTCTTTTTTTTTTTTTTCTTTATGGTTGATTTATAATTGCTGCAAACAGAAGTTTATAATGGAAATGCTGACAAAACCGTAACTACAGTGTCACGTTAACACTGCTATTGTTGCCTCTGTGTCAGATTTTCCTTTAACCCTCTGAGCTAAGACTTGTATCGAGTATCAACAAAAGCCCAGCATTCACAGGGCATGGTAGACAGAGAACTGGAGACAAGGCTCCTGGAATAAAATACTTGCCTCAGTGAAATCAAAGGGATTTTGTCCCTGGTGTCTAGTCTTGCTTCTGCCAGACACTTGCTGTGTAATTTGGACAAATTTATCCTCTGCAAAATGGGCAGGAAAATATGTTCTGCACTTACCTTACAAGTGTTGCAGCATGATTAGCAAATCACGCTATTAAAGGAAGCAGAGGAAGGCTAAGGATAAATATAGATGCTACCTACAAATTATTTACAAATAAAACAGGCAAATATTATTCTAGGCATTATCTATGTATGGAAAGGAGTAGGAACTTCGCAGCTGAAAGAAACTTCGCCCACCTGTATTTACACAGAGATATCAGTATAATATCTACGTGTAACACCCTTATTATTTGGGTCTTGTCTCATGTTTGCGATTTTCAGTTTTATTCTTGGCTTAGCTCTCATTCTTGACATTTTTATGTAGGATTTGTATGCAATAATACACACGCATTAGATGGTGTTGAAACCATCAACCCGAGTTACTATTTTTAGCGCAGTGCAGAGGATGGGACAGAGACATAAGTGACAATTAAAGAGAATATATTCAGAGCTGTCATCAGCAAATATTTTTTTCTCTTGCCAGGAATCGTAAGTGTGTCGAAGGGCCTCCTAGGCAAAGTTTTTAAGGCAAAACACTCGGGTCATTCCAAAAAAACAAACTAAATGACATCACGAGGAGGCTGGGCTGCTAAAAGCTTCCTGATCACCAAGTTGCGAGAAAACTTTTATTTGCTCCCTCAAATTGCTGATCTGCCTCTTTGCTTCTGTACTACACGGAGTCTGCAGATGTATATAATTTACAGAGCTTTCCTCATCAAGGGGATTAGGCAGCCGTCTTTCAATATGTATAAGAAGAACAAACACACACTTACCCACTATGTTTTACGCCTGCCTGCAACAAACAGCTGAACAGATTGTGATGAAATTCAGACACTGACAATCTGATAAAAAAATTCTTTTTTGCCTTAAAATCTGGCTTCCAGAAGTTTTGCAAATCTAAATATTTTATTTGAATACCTCAAGGGCCCCAATCTTATGGAAAGCCTATGAAGCAAACACGTAGATATATGCAGTTGGGGAAAAAAGAAACACAGACACAAAACGCATGTATTTGGGCCAACTTGCACGTTTTCACCACGACTCGGTGCATTTTCCCTCCCCGGCTCCAGAGACTGGAGCTAGGCTCCTCTAATACGCACTCTTTGCCCACCAGCGTTTCAATGGTGCTTCAGCAGTAGTTTCAGTGTCAAATTGCCCTTTCCTCAGCAGGGATTGCTAAGCCTTTCTGTATTATACTTCCAAGACTCTCACGAGCTGGAGTTGGGAGATATAATATTTTCTTTGAAGTTTGCATTTCACAACACACTGGGATGCAAACAAGCTCCAGTTTCTCAGTAGTCAAACAATTCTGGCACACAGGGACTAGGACTAAATATTGTACCAAATTTTCTAATTACGTCTTTGTGATATTTACTACACGATGTTAGGTGAAAGCAGATTCTAATCAATATAAACCCCCTTGTCTAAACAGGACATCTGGGCTTTGAAATATTCTGTTTGTTGTCTCAAAATTACCCCGTAGCAAGCCACCATAACAATATAATATCTTAGTCATGGAAAACTTTGGAGTATTTCTGATAAACTTATCATAAACAGATGAGTGCTTTCTCTCTTACAATATTAAGGTGATGCAAAAAGTGAAGATAAAAGTCAGCTGTATGCATAAAATCATAGAAACTTATGCCAGCAAAATGTTATGTTTACAAGTTTAAAAGCTCAAAAGTCTGAAAGGCAAAAAAAAAGGGATTCTTAAAGTAACACTAAGTCAGCCACATGGCACATCCTGGCACGTACGCTTAGCAAAATAAACATTAGCATATTCATATACACATTTCTAGAGCAACGTTATTTTTAATGTGGCCAAACTAATTCAACAATGGGAATCTCAACTTTTCGCATTTTATGGCCAGATTCTCAGCTGGCATAGATATATTATTTCAACAAACCGGCACCATCCACAGCAGCTAAGCAGCAGAAGTGCCTGTTTTTGAGCACGCAAGTGCCAGATTCTGATACACTAACACTGACAAGTCTCTTCTTCTGACTTTAATATCAATATTCATAAAAGAAGATAGACAGATGTGATTACGAACCAGCTCCTCAGCTAGGAGCCTGAGCCTTCCAGTACAAAAACATTCACGAGAGACCCATTCTCGCCTGTGCTTTCTCACATACAAGAATCGGAAGGGATCCAGCCTCCCTGACACGAGTATTTTACAGCACAAGACGTGAATGGTTGTAGCACTTCAGACCTGAACTTTGGGCAGTTTTTACCAACTCTCTTGGAGGGGAGCTTCTCCCAGCTCTGCAGGCACCCAGGCGTTTCAGCACCAGATCCGTTCCCATGTTCAGATCTGCCCATAGAGAAAGTTTTCTCTGCTGAAAACGTTCCCTCTGGGTAACGAGGTGGCTCCAGGCTCCCAAAGCAGCCTTTGCAAAGCTGGCTTATCCCATCACCCCTGAATTGCCCTTGGAGGAGAGGATCTCCATGGCACCGGGCCAGCGCCGCAAGCCTTCTGCCAGCCCAGCCCGCCCGTGGGGCCGGCACCCAGTGCCCGGGCTCACCCGCCCGGCATCAGGGGATCTAAAGACGACACAAAGTCCCCATTGCCCCACCTCCGTATGACCTAGGCTAAATCCAGCTTGGCTGGGTCTGAGGATCAAGGCCCTCAGACACTCTTAGCTTAATGCTGCAGGTGGGAACATAACTCCCCTCTCGAGCGCTCCCTGTTTATTTTTACTTTCCTAGTGCCCAAGGCCCCAGTCAGGACCGCGACACACTGTATCAAGGCATTTAGGTAAACTACATGAAATGTCTGCCTCAAAAATTCACAGTTTAAGGAAAGGATATGTGAAGAGTGAGATGCAGTTGCATGCAGATTGTACTTACTATGTGCAAATAGGTGTTCGGGTTTTTGTTTTGTTTTGTTTTGTTTTTAAACAAAGGATGTTGAACCTCACCCAGCTGGACTTGGAGGCATCCGGAGTGAGTTGGTTAATTGTTAACAGGCTTCATAAAGACACACGTGGAATTAATGCTCAGATCACCTCTTTTCCCTTTTGCAAGTCACAAAAAGCCTCCAGAAAAACTTAGCTGTCTGTACCATTTCAGAAGGGAAAAGTTGCCATTTCAAAGCTAGATACGAGGGGGAAAGAAAAGAAAAAGAAAAAAAAAAAAGAGAGAAAGAAAACTGGAAAGCACTTCACACCTTTGATATCTCTAGCTTGCTAACAAACTGGATAGATATTGGCAAAGAGGTCCAAAAGTTAGTGGGGGTGACAGACAGAAAAACAGACAGTGCAATTGCTTTATTTCCATAAGCCATCATGCCAAAAAAAAAAAAAAAAAAAACAGCTTTGATTAATAATTAAAAACAAACAAACCAAAAAAAATAACATTATCTTTGGAATCAGGAATAAGTCTGGCCAGAAAGCCATATAAAAACAGAGGGACTGGGGGCAAACCCTGGTGTGGAGGGGCTGCCCCGTGCTGGAGGGGCCGCTCGGTGCAGCCTCAGCCCCTCCAGCCCCGCCGCTGGTGGGAATCGCTGCCCAGGAGCCCCCGGCCAATTACCCAGCAACACCCCTGAGCCCCCAAGATCTAAAGATCTCCTGAATAATCCTATTCAGGGAAAGGAATTATAACCATGAAGGGCAAAACTGGAGGAAATGGGATCCTTCCTCAGGCCCCTCGCAGCCATGGAGGGGACAACAGGGAAATGGGAGCGAGCACCAAGGTTTCCTGAGCGCTTCCTCAGCTGAGAATTTTCAGAGGCAGGGACTAAAGGAATATTATGATTTTCTTTGGGGGATTAATTGCTTTGCTGCTGCTTAGCTTTTGTGAGAGGCAGGACACCCTGCAACCTTGTTGCACAATGTCCCTTTGCCTATCAGCTGTGAAAGAGAAATGCTTGTTTTCCGATTCCACTCTGCAATTTTTTTTTTTTCCTGCTACAAAAGCATGAATTTTAAGAGAAGCAGACACCAAAACATGCTACAAATGATGCAGACGGGCGCTGAGTGCTTCGGTTGAAAATAAATAAATAAAGGCCACCCTGCCTCCTGCTCACATTTGCAGGAGAAGCATATCCCCTTACAAATAAAAAAAGTATTAAGAACATGTTATGAAAAATAACACAGAATAGCGGAGAAATCAGAAAGTGAGTGGCACTTCAGATGGAGTTTAGCAAATTAAGTCATTGACCTGAAGAGGAGATTAATACTAAACAAGGTGCCCCTTCTTCTGAAGTAATGAATATTCTTCAAACAGCAAGGGAGCACTGACTGCTGTTTGATGCTGATGACATTGAAAATTTAGGAGAACAGAAATTCCATCATTTTTCATTTGTATGCAAATGCGTCTGTTCCAGAAATTAACCCCTGAACCCCATGTCAGTTTTCATCTGGAGGAATTCTCTTTGCTAGCATCACACAGCGCAGCCTTGCTGCTATCCCGGGGTCACCGGGGCTTCCCCACACAGAACACCACAAAACCCTAAAACAAAACAAAAACAAAAAAGGAAGAAAGTAGGGCGGGGGAAATTGCCCGAATCATGCCAGGCTTTGTTTACCCCCATTAACGGAGCGTAAAGGAGCAACAGAAGCAAAAGCGTGTTGTAAAATGCGCGTCTCCGGTGCCGGGCCCGTGCCCCGGCAGCACCGCGCTGCAGGGGGCAGCCCGACCTCCCCCGGCCGGGCCGCGGCCGCCGGGCACCCGCACTGGCGCTGGGGGGAGCCGCGGGACAGCGCGCAAGCCGCGGTACCCTCCGTCCGGCTCGGCCCTCGGCTGTCGAGAAGTTCCTTTGTCACTTAGCACCTCAGACAAATGCTCCTATCTGCATGTGAAGGGGAAAGAGATGATTGAGGTTTTTTAATTGATGTGGATTTAATTATGCTAATTTAGACAGCTGTAAAGCCCTCTCAGCATAGCCGCGTAAAGGGACCAGCAAATACAGGTGTCCTTCACTGCAGGCGCTTAATGTTTAACCTTAGTCGTTTTGTCAGGAAGGGAAAATGCGGAGTAATGGTTAACCAGCAGAAAGCTCTATTTCTTGAGGACCTAAAGAAGACGCTTCCCTTTGAATCTTCCTTCAGTCCCGTGTAGGGCCACAGAAATCCGCGCAGGCTGAGCAGAGCACAAATGCCTTTCTTTGCAGGGATGCCTGCTCTAATGGCTGGGGCGGAAACAAGAGGCGATGGGGCTGGTTCTGCCGCAGGCAGTTGAGACAGCCTTTTAGACTTCCTTCTGCAACCCTTTCTGGGAATCTTGTGCAAGCCTTTGCAACAAACCACCTACGGCATCAGCTGTGATTAAGCCGATAAGCGAGGTACCCTCTCAGGGTGTCTCCTTGGTGCCTTACTCAGCCCACTCTGGGGCTGCTGTGCCTCTGCCTTTCCCAGTACCCCCATCCCATGTCCTGTGTCCTGCTTCTAGGCTGGGGCTGACTAGTCAGGGTTTTTTAGCATAGGATGAATCCTCAGAGTTGCCCATGTCTTTCTGGTGGCCAAGGGCAGCCTCAGTGACTACGTGCCTTGCGTTCAGTTGCCTACATGTCACCCAAACCTCTCCTGCCCAGTAGCACTGTCTTTTTTGTATGACACCTACAGAATAGTATTAATAGCTGGAGTTTATTTAAAAATAGAAGTTGCCTTTTAACTAAGCACTAGTTAAAGCAGGGCCAAAAGCTTTGGCCTGCAAGTCTGGGACACCTCACTGAAGTCTGACTTTGGGTCGTGCATTCCACCCACAACATTTTTTTAAGAAGTGCCACCAAACCGGTGAGTATGCTGGAAATATATGCTACACCATCAGATGGAGTTGATTTGCATAGGCAGGAGAGCAAAGGTTAAATCCAGGTGTACAAAGCCATCTGCTGCTGCATCTTCTTTAGGTCTCCCAGGAGTAGCAAGAGCAGGAATAATGGGAAAAACTCTCTCCCATCACCCAACACAGTGCATGGTCCCCCTCTGGGCAGGGAGTCACCCTGCAAATCTGTGTGTACCTCCATCGTGCTGGCACCTGGATCCGCACCATCTCGAATAATTCCTAAAGTACAGTAGAAATGGGTTTTATCCTATTCTGCATTGAGGTTATGTGATTTGCCCAGGGTCGTAAGGAGCAGGGATGGAAATTCAGATTTCAGCTTTTCTCCCATTGTCTCCAAACCAGCCCAGTTCTTCCCAGTATGCTCCTGGTCAAACCCATGAAGGTGGTGGAGAGCAGGCCCCATGGCAGGACCCACTGTGCTCCGCAGCACCTCTCCCCCATCATTACAACCACAGTGGGTTTATCAGGCTAGGCAGGGCCACACGAGCTGCCCAGTTTCCAGGCAATGCCACTCACCTGCGGGGTGAGCTGTGCCTGGAGCTGGTCTAGCTCAGGAGATCATTCCAGACCAGCAGAAAGAGCAGGCAAAAGCAGAAAGGAAACTAAAAGCTGACCCTGCTGCTGTAGTGACAGCCACCCCAATGGTCATGGTCATGATCCCCCAGTGTCAGATTGCATCCCTCTCTTTCTCCACCTTTTCCTTCCTGTCCGCAGTTTCACCTTATGGAGTCTACACACCAGCTATGGTGATCCTCTTCACTTTGGCAATGGTTCCTGTCCCGGGAAATGTTAACGCCAGGCACCAAGGGGTTAGAGCAGTACTGTACTTCCACCAAATTAACAAGCTTCCAAGCCTGCAAATTCGGCTGCCTAGATACAGCTAATTCTCCCCAAACACTACCTCCCCTTGTCCCCCCAGCTCCTCCTCAGGAACAGCCAACTGCAAAGCACCGGATAGCTGTTATATTCATATGCATAGATTATAAGCATTAGCTTGACAAGCTCGCCATTGACAGCATCAGTCATACTTCACTTCATCCTCCTCCTGTGGTCTAAGGCTGGATTCAACGCCCATGGGCCCACGTTGGGCTCAAGCAGCAGCTGAGGGGTCAAATGCCAGTTAATCTGGAAGATATTCTTTCCAGCAACAGCACCTGACTTCCTGGCCGGCTTCCCCCGAGGTCTCCTTGGCTGTTCTGGCCGCTGGGAAATGGGCAGCGTGCTTGGGGCTGGTCAAGTTATCCTCTTGGCTGCCTTGAGCTCTTTGATGCCATTTTCCTCGACTCACCCCTGATTGTGGGAAATGGTCTTTATTGTATTTTCAAATAACCTGATATCCATAAGAAAGGCCTTAGGATAGGTTTTATTTTAAATGTTATCCATTCTTACGTTTGCCCAACACAGAAATGTAAGAATAGGTCCTAGAGCCAACCAAATCCTGGTACTTAGCCCAGCAGTGTATCAAATTTCTTTTGCATATCCAGAATGAAAATGCACAGACTTTTTAAGAGGGAGAGCCAATGTACAACATACCAATGTAAGCACCCTGCTCGGTATTTTAACAGATTTCAGGAATTTGTGGGAATTTTCTCTACCATTGGAGGGTAAAAGATCTGAAGAAATGCTCTTGCAAAAAAATACAAATGGGCACTTTGATATCTATAAAGTTGCTTTCTTGGACCAAGAGCCCACATTAGGAACCAAATAAAATATTTAAAGGCAAAAATCTTGCAAAAAAACTTTCCTCCTGTGAAAGAGAAAATATGGCCTATGGTATACCAGACCTGCCTTTTGCAAGATCTGTTTAGGAGCTGCCATGAAACAAACAGTATTCAGCAAAGAGCTTGGCAATTCTTATTTGTCCTAGCAAAAAAATGTTGCGTTTATATATATTTCTAGGAATGGTTGGTTTGATTTTTCTTCAAATCCAAGTGTCAAGTTGCATTTCAGACCACATATAAATATAATTTTGCTCTCACATAATGCTTTTGTATCTGGTGTAATTCCATTTACTGCAGCGGTGTTACCTTTCAGTTACCCTAATGGGAACAAGAGCAGAATTATGCCATTAAAAAAAGGCTGCTTACAGAAAGAAATACAGAAAGAAAGAACACAGAAATAAATACTTCCTCTTGCTTATTTAATATATTTGTTTGTCCAAATGGTAACAGAGAGATTTATTTCAAGAAATATTGTTTGATCAGCAAGAGTAAACATTGATATATCTTAAACCCCAAGAAGCAGTTTTTACATTCATCAAATGACACCTAACTAAGATTATGTTAAGTCGGTCAACTAAAAGAAACAAAAAAGGTTTCAGGTCATATAATTATACTCTTCTGTTTCCCAGCTTTCTTAGAAATCTCTGTCTAAAAATACTTCCAGCATCCGGAGGCCTTGAACAATTGGCTTATTTCAAAACATATAAAAACTCTTATTCTGTCCATAGCCATTTTGAGGTCTTGGCACTGGCATGCAGTAATAGTGCTTACCACGACTATATACCGCTTTCCATCTCCAAAGCACTTTACAAACATTAGCTAATTAATCCTCACAACACCCCTGTGAGGTATGTAGGTAAGTATTGTCATCCAATTAGGTAAGAATTAAGCACTGTTATCCCACCAGATAAGTATTAAGGTCTCCCATTTTACTGGGGATCCTGAGGACAACAGTTTAAGTTACTTACCAAAGGTCACAGGGGGAGTCGGGAGAATAAAAGTGGGGATGCTCGGGTGTCCTGCTCCTATTCAGCTGTCAGGGCAGCATCCGGTGCTGCTCCCCCAACAAAGCCATCGCCATGCACATGGAAAGTAGGGCTTTCTCTAATGCTCCAATACACAGAGCAATGAGTACAGGGAGACAGAAAAGATGTCCTCTTTGAGGTGGACATCCTCTCTTTGAGGTGGGCAAACATGATGTTGGCTAGAAAATTGCTCAGGAATTGTATTAAGAATAAAGGTGTTGGAGGGGGCGTTCTCCTGTGGGTGCACCTGGGCACGTGTTCAAACATATTTTCAGGCCTCACCAGTCAGAAGTTCCTTTTTTTTCCTCCTGATTTAGCATTTTTTTCCACTGTCTTATAAAGATGGACTCACATTAAAGTCTCACCTCCATTCCACAAATACACAAACCTAGCGGTCGTGGTTTGGGTCTTCTTAGCACAAAAAAGTCCAGTTTGAAGCCCCCATTCAGAAGTTTCTGGGTTTGTAGATAAATCTGAATCCACAAATACACTCGATGGGACAAATCCATTTCAGAGGATCTAGAAAGCTGGACTAGCCCAGCACATTTTGGGTTTTAATCTAGTCTCACCAGATGTCAAGCTGGTAAAATAATATCATTTGTTCCCCAGAGACAATGCCATTGTCTGCGTCTGCTTTTAATTTCAGTTCGCTGCTGGAGGAAAAAGTGAAAGCTCCTACTGCAACTCCAGTTGGAGCCGTGTTTGCAAGTTAAAAGAGTCTTGACTTGGAGTCCTATGTGCTTTGTGAATTTGTCGAACTCCAGACTGGTGGAAGAAGACCCAAACAAGGCAAATCTCACCCGATCTGTAAGCCCATTGCCAGCCACAATTCCAGGCAGGACACATCGCAGGGGCTGTTACAGACTAGATTTTGGTTACGCAGCCCAAGGATCCCTCACTTGCCGAGAGGCGATGAACAGCAATGGGGCACTTGGCTAGCGGCAACTTGGTCGTGGGGAGCAGCCAGGGTGCGATGGCAGCTCCTCTTCTACCGCGGGGAGCAGCACAGCTCGAGCTGGAGCTGGGGACAGTCTCAAGTGTGAAAAAAAAAAAAAAGAAGACCCAGACTGAATTTCAGCTGAGCTGATTTGATTTACGTTTTCAAGTGGAAGGGAGTTTTAACTGAAGTAAACTACTCAGTTTTTAGATCATTCAAAATTCATGGCAGTTTGATCCCACAGGACATCAAACAAACAAAAATGATTCACCAGGAATCCCTAGAAGTTGAAATAGCCAAGCCATGAACAGTTCCAGCAGAAGTCTTAAACCTGGTCTAGGGGAGAAAAAAAAAAGGGATTTAAATAAAGAATATTTATTTTATTCATCTACACAAACACATTTCCAAAGTAATACCTATCCATATCAAATGCTCACGAAAAGTGACCCAAACATCTTATGTTTTGAAACAGAAAAAAAAAAACAAAAAAAACAGAAAACAAAAAACAAATAAAAAACAACCCACAAACCAAAAACAAATAAACGAATAGAAAGAAGATAGATTTAGGTTGTTGCATACTTTGGAATGGTTTTATTTTAACATCAAATTAAAAAAAAAAAAAGGTCTGAGAAAACTAACACAAAATGCAGGTAATAGACTTATCATGTGTGTTACTGTCACGAAACAGAAAACAGGCAACCAAAAATGTGACTAGAATGTGCTTAGCTATGATATTCTTTTGAGCTTGGCCTGCCAGTGTTTTTTCCTGTTTCCTAAATACCGGCCATCAGTATCTGCCAGAAGACTTTTCATGAGTTCAACCGACCTCATCTCCCAAAAATAGAGGAAACAGTTTTTCTCCACAACCACAACATTCAGCCGTAGGTTTTATACCAGGATTTGTAGCTGTAAACGAACATGGTGACATGATATCCCCCTGTCAGAAGAGCAAAGACCAAGTGAGTAGTGAAATTTCAGTGTGGGTTATGCAAAATGAAAGGATTAAAAAATAAAAAGAGCATCCGCTTCATGTCACTCCTTTAAAACATTATCACATAGCTCCTTTTTTTCCTAACCTGACCTTTTTCCCCAACGGTTTGTCTATAACTTAATATAACTAATTCTTTTGAAATAATGTTCACAGTTAGCATAATTGGTGTTATATAGTTCTAATGTACATTACAGAATATTCTGTCACTAGACACTAAATTGAAATTTTAAAGAAAATGATCGAAATAGCTGTAAGGGAAAAAGTACCCTTTTAAATCTAATTTGCTATGCACCGCAGTAGGGTAATGGATGCAATGAAAGTTCCTTTATTGAGTTCCCATGTCCAAAAGGTATTTAGGTAGCAAAGGATGTTAAGCAGACCCCCTGTGCTCCTCCTTTAAGTAAAGATAGCAGGAAATAAGGTATATAGGTTTGTGTCCTCCTGATTTTTATTTCCTCAGGAGTACAACTTATGCAAAGGGCACCTTAGGCTACTTGGAGGATCACAAAGGGTGCCCTCGACCCCCTCGCTGTCTGCATGAATAGAAGCATCTAAAGGATGGCTGAAGCCATACAGCGAGTTAAATCCTTCAGGTGGGTCTTTTCAAATTCCAATAGTGAGGAGTTACTGGAGAATTGGTAAGGATTTCACTAGGCCCCAGCAGGTTTGAGATCAAAAGCCCTGGTTAAATAAAAGCCTGTTGGGAAATCTTAAAACCTCTTTGTAATGTAACTTAAAAAAGTTAATACAAAGAGCCCTTAGACTGAAGCCTGTAACAGCATGAACAAAGAGTATATCAAAACTGATTCCATTAAGGGAAGGCAGACAAATAAATTCATTTAATTTAAAGAGAAATCAGATATATTACCCTGCAAAAAACTAAAAAGCATACCAGAAAAAAACAGATTTTACATTACACACACACATAGAGCTGTGAATAATAGAAAAAGATATATATAAAATCTACTTATGAATGCCTCTCAGAAGAGAGAACAGAACATTATATACACACATATATGTTCAAGCATCAATTTATCCAATGTGTCTACGTGTGTGTGTATAATTCTAGCATATACATATTTTTATCATTTACGAGACCTCATGCTGGGCTTTCAGATCTGCAGTTCGATATATCTATATATGTATCCAGGAAAACGCAGCTGAAAGAGCCCCTATATTCAATCCGACACAAGACGTTTTTCAACCCAATTAATTAACAAAGATGGGTGCCCATCAGTCATCTGGCACAGGATTTTTTCTCCATCATATTGCCAGAGTGTCACAGTGTTAGTTGTGCAGCATGTTTAAAATCTGGGACTGGGATGTAGATATCATTTATTAGCTGACCTCTTTCGGAGCAGCTCCTGTACATTTAACTCACTGGGGGTCCTGCACCGGAGGCGGGGGGAGGACGGGAGAGACGTGCCCACCCCCGGGTGACCAGCCTGAGCACCTCGTGGCGGCTGTCACTGGTGCACGCACCGGGGATGCGCGCGGGGCTTGCGCCCTCCAAGAAAGGAAAGGGGAGGCTGAATCGTACTGCGTGTGAGGCATTTTGTTATCAGAGTGATGGGGGAGAGGTGGGTAACTCGTTAGCTAGAAAGCATATTTTACTGATTGAGAAATGATATTCTGCTCACAGGTTTCGTAGGCTGTGCAGCTAGAAGAGGGAGATGCACGTGTTGTACAAATAACGGTGAATGCCTGCAGAAATCAGTGTTAATATTCTACAGGATTTTTTTAAAAAAACTTTTCTCCTTGTAATCACAATCTGACGTTTTAGTTGAACAGTGCTAATAACCCTGAGCTCATTACGTTCATGTGTAGTGGGGGAATGACATCCACTCCCAGTCTCTAACCCCCTTTCATGCTACCAACCCCTGAAATGCTGCCCCTGTAGCAGGCACAAATCAGACTCCGTCCCTGTACTCTTCAAGAACAATTTTTCTGAAGATAAGAAATCAGCAAAGTATCTCACATATGGTGCCTTTCATCCCAGTGAACAGCAGTAGTTTCACAACCTTCACAACCTACACCAACAGCATTGCTTTTTTTTTTTTTAGACCCCTAAAATGCACAGCAGGAATTCCATACTTTTTAATTATGGGTTTGGTTACCTTTTTAGCAATGCCAGTTCTGGTTGCCTTTGGTGGACCTCACCAAGTTAGCGTTGGGACCCCTATTTATCAATGGACCATATGTTAACAATTCTGCTCCGTGCACAGAATCACTGCAGTGTCTGCTGAAGAGCTGCCATTTGCGATAGCAACCCAAGAAAATGGGCAAAATGAAAGCCAAACCGAGCTGGGACTACGAAGGCAACCCAGGTGAAAGGTATGGATATTTAGGGGACATTGGTCTCAGTGCCACGACTGATGTCCTTGCCCTAGCAACAAGTATCGAATAATCACAGGAGATAAATGTCACTTTTGGCTCCTTGTTTGAGAGAAAGTATCTCCAAAAGCGCTGTAACTAATAATATCAAAGGTTGTGGTGGTTTCCGCATCGCTGGCAGTTTTTAGACCGGTAGAGGATGAGGTTTTCTTGTTCAAACAGGAATTAATTGAGGGGAGTCATATGGCTCATGTTATACACGTGACACCAGATGATCCAAAAAGTCCTTTCTTGGCCTTATAATCTACACATAACCTCACAGAGTTACTGCTCTCCTGTGGATTAGTGGCAAACCAAGGCTACTCTTGCTTGGATGAGTTTTCTGATCTAAATACCATCCAGACCTGCGTCGCCCACAGGATTTGACTGGATCACGGCCTCAGACAGAGCTATTGCCAATTAACGCCTGGCACATGATAAATCGGGGCAGGACACGCTCTACCTTGGGTACCGTGTGATTCTGGAGTATCATTAATAGCTATCTAACAAGCCAGGCCTGAAGAAAGATAATTTTGCTATAAGCACACTTGCAAACATCATTTTACACTTGCTATCTTTACATTACCTTGCACCTTAAAACACCGAAACTATCAGACATCGTGGAGCTCTTCAGCTCTGAATTAATCAGATTCATCTACAAGAGCAGGCCATAACTGTGGCTGTTTCCTAGCCCACAAAATGCACAAGGCTCCAGAATTAAACGGGAAACAGGACAACCTATTGCCCTGTGGAAAACTGAGAGTATGGGGTGTTGTCTATCTTGCTTGGGTTCCAAAGCAGGGGAAATACCTGGCCGAGCAGTTCTTGGGAATTACCAGGTGAATGACATGACAGGAGCAAGCTGGGCCTCCGTTTATTTATTTGCATTACAAGGTTTCCTCAGAGTTCAGCTGTTGGAGTTACAGGCATGCTACACCTCCTCCAGGCCAGCTCCGTGGTCCTGAGAGCTGTAAGGTCATTGCGGTGATTTTCCACGCAGCTGCCGGAAAGCCGGGCAACTCGCGCGAAGGAGAGCCGGGCTGCCCCTCTCCAAGCCAGAGGTGAGCCCGAGCTCGCAGCCACCTCAGCGTCCACTGGAAATACTTCTTAACTGCAGACACCCCTATTCCTATCTCTAACCCTACAGCCACGCTTCGTTTCAACCTAGGGGATAATTTGTTATGTAGAAGGAAATGTGTCATTTATTAAGTCAACAACCACTTCCTTTAGTATCTCTAAAAATTTCTTCTGAGGTTTCCCTTTCAAGTACTGGTGCTATTTAGATTTGCAGGCTGAGAGCATAGCAAAAGGTGGAAAAAGTTACCATCATTACATTGATTAATCAGCTGCTGAAATTTGGCTTTCCATCGTGACACCCCTATTCTCTGAATGCGTGGCCTACTGCAACGTGATCAATTTGTCTGTGCAGGCTCCAAAACCCCAGAGCCGCACAATGCAAAGAGGCAATCTCCTGCCCTCTTTGACCACAATAAGCAACATTACTGAAATCAGTGCTCCCGTACAAGTGCAGCGTGACCCCACAGTTGTAGGCAGCAGAGTATGACTTCATTAAAACCATACGCTGTGTCAGGGACTTGAAGCTTTTGCAAGGAAAGCCAGCATTAGAGCAGCATATGTCTGAAACTGATAGTAAAATGTGTAATGCCTTAAACCCCACCTCTGTACCGTTATTTACATACGTATCTTTCATCTGACACAGGCTTCCCCTCCAGCACCTTGAATATATCAGTCCTAAGGAAGAGACTTTAAGTTCAAAGAGTGCCATCCCCAAATCAAAGTAGGGGGTTATCAAGTGAGGTGCGCCAAGCAGTAAGACAAAACATATGCATTTTTAATAGGTAGCCTCTCCTCCCCCTGAGGAAGCCAAGAAAAGAGACGCTGTGGAGCTTCAGCAGAAAACAAGTTCAGTGGATTTATCCTCAGACTGCTGCTCACAAAAACAAAATTCACAACTCCCATGCATTTTTGTCAGATGTTTTCCAAGCTCTCTTCAAAGCACGCAGGCCCCACCCTCAGCTGTCCTATTGACCAGGTGAACTCAACCCCGTGCCAGCACTGAAAAAGGAAAAAAAGAATAACAAAACAAAGCAAAAAGACCGTGAAAGAGAAACAAAAATCTCAACAGGTCTGTATGGAATTTCAGCAGCGTTTTATTTATTAATGCACATGTAGCTGCCATTGTATTCCAGCTCCCAAAGACAGATCTGTAAGGAATAGGCCACATGCTGATTGACAGCAGCCATAATTCCATACAATGAGACTGTATTAAATTGTTTGATGTGATATGATACTCATCACTTGTAACTGATCAAACATACTGCTGCATCAAACAGTATTACAATGCAATCAGGCTGGATATGGTTCCTGCCAAGGCTGTTCATCACATTGCGCACTCCTGCATTAAACATATCTATTAATAGCATTGACAAACTACTCCTATCCAAATTTTTCCAAAGAATTGTACGACGTGAAATGTGCAAAGAAATCCGTACACAATGCCGTGCAGTTTGAGGCAGCGTTTCTGTTGGCTGAACGCTTCAACATGAAAGGCTTTGCTGATTTGGGGATTTTTGTGGGATAATACCCAAACGTGCAAACCTGTGACCCTAAACAGAGACACATTCCAGCTTCCCTTTTTTTTTTTTTTTGTCTTTTTCCTTTCCTAAACGCAAACAAATTGGAAGATGGGATATTTTTGACCAAATCCTACTTTTGCTGTGCTCCCCCTGGGAGAGCTGCTCCAGCCTGCTGCCTTGCAGAAGGGAGCCGTGTTTGCTAACACAGACCCTTTTAGAGTCAGGAGGCATAAATAAGAGAAACAAATTCCTTGTCACCACCGCGCCTGCTGCAGACATGGAGGGTGACACGCTGCAGCCCGTGGGCGACAGGGCTCGCTGCGACATGACAACCGTGGGGCTCTCTCTGATGCAGATTCTTAAATGAGCCTGGGTCTCCAGAGGGCAGAGGTCAGCTGTCCTCAAATCTGTGCGAACGCTAGATTAAGTTTATTAATCTCCCTGCTTTCACTTAAAAACCAAATTATAGGCTGGTTAAATGTTAATGCCCAGGAGCTTGGGAGATGATGAATGCCCTCAGCTAGCGCTGCCGGCGGGAACGCGAGGTGTGCAGCCCAGGGGGCACGGGGACTCAGTCGGTCGCGCTGGGGAATGCGTCCCCCCGCGCCTTACCGCGTGCCGTGCTCCTGTGGCACGTTTGGTGAAACACGGTCTGCCGCCCCGGCTGTGCGGGACACGCTCCTTCCCCAGGGCCGATCGCCCAAGCGGTGATAGAAACATCTCCCGACCTTGATGTCATGTGGGGTAGAGCAGAGATGCCCACTGCATTGGGTAGATGTTGAGTGTTATCTAAATAATGTCTATATTAATATCTAAATTATAGCCTCAACCACGGCCCTTTACGTGGAATTTATATGTGTGCTTGCACGAGATTCAAAATACTCCCCTCTCTGCAGCGACTCTCCAGCTCCCAGGAACTGCATGAAACCAAGCATGCAATGAACATGGTATTTAGCAACCTTTGAAACTGCTTCTATCACTGTATCTCATAAAACTACTCCAGCGTGTAAAAATGAAGTGATAAATGAGTATGAGGGTTCCATATAATTCCTGGTGGACAGGTATGCACATCATAATTGGACAATCTGCCCCCTTGACTGCTATCTCAGCTTGGGAGACCAAGGATCACATAGCCATGGAAAATACGAAGTAATATGAAGGAATGCATGCCTGAATATCCGAAGCTGGCGCAGAACACCAGCTTTGTCGGGTTGGGAATGTATACATTTCACACTTGTGAATTTCTGCAAACTGCAATGACAGAATGTGCCTTTTGTCCTGTTTTTCACTGCTGTAGTGTCAGAGTGAGCAGATTAAATACATCACACGGTAGCAAATAATCACCATTGATGGAACCTGCTCCACAAAGGTTACTTAAGAAAGGTGTGCAAGGCATTTCCTTTTCCTAATTAAAAAAAAAAAGTCTTTCTAAGTAGTAAACTGTCTGGTACGTTAAAGAATGACTTACCATGTAAGATGCTCGGAAAAGGGCTGGAAAGGGCTTTCACCCTGTGGTGGCCGGTTTTTAGCAGTAACAGCTCGGTACAGTGCATCGAGCTAAAAAAGCTGTAACTTTCTATCTGGGTGTAGCTAAGTAATTCAAGATGCTGCAACTTACATGTAACAGTAGAAAGGAAGAAGTTCAAAAGCAAAGTCACAGGCATTTCAGCACAGCATATAGTATGCTCATTTGTGGTATTACAGAAATTGCTAAGAGTTTGGCCACAAAATGTTTCATACTGCCACTCTGCCAGGGCAGGGCTCCAGCAAGGCCAGACATTTTCCCCTTCACCTGTGCTTTTTTTTTTATGGTTAACACAAAACAAAAACTCCTGCTCTATCAGAAAATTACAGCCCTTGTCCTGAGTGTACCTCTCCATACATTAAATCAGTGCAACTGAAAAGTCACCGCACACCAGGCAAAGATAACTGAAAATCTGTTCTTACCCTGCCCGTACCACCTGAGTGCCGCTATTATTCCTCATCCTTGGGGAAAGGACCCCATATGTGAGTTTCAGAAACCACCTCGGTAACTCTGAGCATCATTATCAATAGTAGGATGAACTGCAGCTGGGATGCACTGAGAAGGCACGGTAATACTCGCCCTAATCTCTGCATTCATCTCACTGGCCCTCACTAGGAAGTTTAAGTACACTTACTGGGGATTCTTCAGCTCTTGAAAGGTAGGAAGACGTCTATGAGGCTTGACGTACTAGCTAATTAACTTGGGTTTGGAAAAAAAAATCTTCTTATCTACTTAACTTGGAGATACTCTCTTTGTTTTTAAGCCTGCAGACTACCTTCTCTTTAAAATGCACATTGCACACAACTCCACAGTATGGAATGTATTATTTTATCTTGGACCTAAACCTACTAACATTTAAGAGAGATTTTTTTTTTAAACATTTGCAGAATCAGCTGAATGATGGTCTCTAGCCTGTGTTTCGCCAGACAGGCTACGAAATCAGCAAGCTTTTCTTCTGTCCTTAAAAATCCAGGGAAACAAATGTCTGAATCAGCTGAAAATGAACCCCCAAATGCACACATACCCCCCAGATCTATAAGGAGCTTAAAAAATTCTCCCGTTTTCCTTTCTTGATCTGTAGAATGGGGGAATATCGAGGCTGGGAGAAAGTGATTGAATCCGTGCCTGCAGCACTTCAGGCACATGAGCATTTCATTCAGTTCTTCCAACAGGAACACAGAAGTGAGCAACTCCTGTAACATCCCTGCTCGGAGTTAAACCACACTGAAATTTCTTGCAAATTGCATACTGAGCGATTTTAAATCCTCACCATATTCCCAACAGATAGAACAGTGGCATGATTGACCAAGCCTTTTTTTTTTTTTTTTTCCTTCTTTTTTAAAGTACACATATGATGATGCATCATAGTTATAAACAGATGGTATTTGGCCTCCTTCCTATTCTCAACATTTGGAATTCCTAAACTATGTGAATTAAACAATAATATTTTATAAACATACAAGGGATTTTGCTCACTGCTTTGTTAACATAGAAATTATACAATGCTGACATTTATTTAAATTTTAAAAAGTAAACAAGAGTGTGTATTGAATTAAAGCAAACTAAAATCAACAGAAAGAAATATGTTCTGAGCGCACATTACCTACAACAGCACGGGCCTTTTTAGGGGAGACATAATGGGATGAAGCACCAATTGTAGCTTAGACAGCCTGATCCTTTGTGCTCGAAAGGCTCATTTAACACCTCACTGTAAACAACGGATATTTATACCATAATTGGCTAGCTGACCATCAGTTGTTCATTTACTACGTAACCTGCTATTATGGAGTTAAAAGAAGTTCCTTTCTGTTGGCTTTTCTAGGAGTGAAAGTGTGTTTGCAATTTTAGTACCAACTGGATTCAGTCTAACACTTGTACTTAGTATGAGAAACGTTTTCATGATACCAAAATTTGGGGGAATGGGAGTATTCCTGCCAGGAAGGGAAGAAGAAAGTATTGGTTCTCAAAAGAAGAATTCTGCGCTCGGTTTCCCCTTTCCTCTCCGCGTTAACCCCTTTCTAGGCGCCTCCCGAGCTGTGCAAAACTGAGAAGCACTTAGGTTTTAATCACTATTCCCAGGTCTGCAAAGAGGTTCTGTGATGAATAAATAATGAATCGGAGATTTTAATCAGTGTTATGATTTTTGAAAAGGCTAATTATCATTGTTTACAGACATGCCTTTCCAATGAATCTCCTTGTTTTGCCTTCAAAGCTCTAAGGGTTAAGCCCTTTGCATGCATCCCTCCCATTCCTCCTCATCGCTGCGCTCCGCCGCTGTGTTTTGTTTGCGGGTATTTTTTTCCCTTCGGTGTTCTATTTTTTATTTTTTGTTTTGGCGTGCTTGGAGCTCGGACACCCAGCCCGGAGAGCCGGAGGCCGGGGGAAGCGCTGCCCGCTGCGGCCGCGGCGCGCCCGGCCAGCGGCTCCGCACCCGCGGAGGGGCCGCGAG
>VXAL01002527.1:200645-215645 GCA_013399475.1 Chauna torquata
GGTGCCGCCGCAGCATCCCGGGCGCCTCCGCTCCAGCGGCCGCTTCCCTCCTTCCTCCTCCTCCTCCTCCTCCTCCTCCTCCTCTTCCTCCTCCCTGCCAAGCGCTCGCTGCTGCTGCTTCCACGCAGGGTGCGGGATAAGTTGTAACGCAGTCACATAGCACTTGATTATCAGTTTCCAGCAACAGCTGTGTATATTCGCTAAGAATGTAAAGAAATATCAGAAGATAATGCAGCATTGCTATTTATTACCCTATAATTAAAGTTCTGACAGTGTTTCTATTATAAAACCATATTTGCGAGGGTTCATAACTCAGAGGCAAAATTCTCCTTCAAGACGAAGCCTCGCTTACCAGACTGAATCATTTAAAAAGTATTTCAGTCAAATAAGGTTGACCTATTAGAGGGTAAAATTCTTAAGGATTTTCATTAAGGTGCTCATTTATATCTGTAAATAAAGAATTGCCAAGGCCCCAAATCAAGGATATAGAAGAGGAAAATATTTTTGCAAAATCAGGGATTCATGGAAATGTTTTAATATAATTCTCTAGGAAATTATTCCCATGAAAACAATTTGTTTGAAAGAAAATGCCCTCCAGTCTTTTCCACACAAACTAGTCTTGGGCTAGTACATGAGAACCAAACTTAAAAGTGACTATGAACAGAAATGAGGCTGACTAATTCATTTCAACTGTCCTTACTGGGATAAAAGACAAAGAGTAAACAGTTTGAACAGGGAAAGGTGAATTTAATTTTCGAGGCCCTGTAACTTTTAATAATCTGAGGAACAATATGGGAGGTACATTCTACCCTCCCTGTTATCCTGATATAAATTCATTCAAGATTTATATTGGTGTAATAGAGAAGCAGAATTTGCTCCATGGTTTCTAATGAACTGCTGGCTCGGTCTTTAAAAATGCAATTAGAAAAATCTAGCCTCCTAATTCAGAACAGCTTTGAGCTAAGTCAGAGGTCTCGATGCTGCAAACGCGGGTGGAAGCTGGGCTGTACTACAGCTCCTCGCAGTGCCTGCAGCATGAGCAGAGCGGGGCTAGGAGTGCTGGAAACGGTTTGCAAAAAATTCCCTAGTTATTTTAGGATTTTCTTTTCTATTACATGGCAAAAGACAATTCTCATGTGGAACAAACCTGTGTTTCCTGTGATGTCAAATACTAAGACAAAAGGATTGTAGGATTAGGTGCCTGGCCTGTTATTGATGCAGGAGGCAAGGAGCTGTCTGGTAGGAGTCAGAAAAACCCACTCAGCGTCAACTGTGCACCACAACTTCTATCAAAGGGCTTGCAGTCACAGCATCGATGCAGGCGAAACATCAATAAATATGAAAGTAAGTCAGGGGCTAATTCTGTCATTTTACTCTTAAGATCAGGTCTGTGCATTCACAGATTACTCATGTGTGTAGGAACAACGGGACCGAGATCCCAATTTGTCTCTATGACCTTTTGAAGTGAAGGCTTTAAATGAAGCAGCGCAGAGCGGCTGCCTTGTTTGATCTGCAGAAACTGCGAGCCAAAACTCCTCAGGTTGTTTTGGTCTACAGCGGCACCCAGGCTGGGGGCCAGCGGGGGGAGGCTACCGTGGGGGACATGCTGCCTCAGACTACCTGAAGCCTGGCATCACCCTTGTGACACAGGACCTTGAAACAGGCCAGGCTGGCCCCGGACATCAGGCCAACCTCCCGGACCTAGGAGATGCAGCACGGATGTTTTCATCCTTGCTCTGGACCAGCTGTGTATATTCACTAGGAATGTAAAGAAGTATCAGAAGATAATGCAGTGTTGCTATTTATTACCCTATAATTTAAGTTCTGAGAGTGTTCCTATTATAAAACATTATTTGCAAGGGTTTGTAACTCCGGGCAAAATTTTCCATCAAGACGAAGCCTTGCTTAGACTGAGCTAGGAATGGTTGAAGTATCACTGATCAGTAAGCAAACCAAAGCAAGACATCACCTTGCTGAGGAGCTGGGTGCAATCTCCTTCAGCCACGGATCACGGCATGCGCTGAAGCCAGTAGGAGTCTCAATTCAAAACCGCTGAGCTTTGGTGTATCGAGTCTCATGGCACAACATGTGCTGTCTGTTCGCCACAAGCCATAGCATGAAGCTATAGCATCTCCTTTTTCTCTTTTATTGGTTTGGAGAGCGGCTTGCTGTGAAACTCGGACCAACTCACTTGAATTGTACCATGCCTCAGTTTCCCCAACAGTAAAAAAAAAAAAATCCTAATTTGTTCTTGCTGGTGCAAGGTGTGATAGCATTGGTGAAGACTCATGATACAGTCTGATACGAAGTGCAAGGTAGTCCTGTTACTTGGCTCTACCAAACGTACTACCACACCCACGCACGCTTCCTTGAGAAGACCATATTCAGTATCTAGAGCCAAGCTGGGCTTTGATTGAGCAGAAATAGGGAGAAACCAACACATGAGACACATGATTACTGCAAAATTGCAGCTCTGCAGTGCCAGAAAAGTAGCTGAACACTTACCATTTGCCACTAGATCTCCCTTGGCTTTCTGACTGATTAATAGAGTAATTTTTGAGAGCACTACTGCATGCTCACACCGAGAAAGGACAATTCAGCACCTTGCTCATATCAGAAGAGATTCTCTCCCAGTGCTGACCTGGGAAGTCAGGAGGAGCACATGCACAGTGGGACCAGCCCTCACCTTTCCTCTGCTGTAGATGGAGCTCAGGAGCCCCACGGAGCTCAGGCAAGGCACAGGAAAGATGCTCACGCTGTCGGGTGACAGCCTGCCGGCATGGGGACAGGAGCTACCCTGCCTGGCAGGAGGGAAGCTGAAATCATACCTGTCCGTAAAGAGAGGTCTTACCAAGCTTTACATTGTAACGACTTACCGAGAATCCTCTTCCTGCTTCTTCCCAGAACAGAGTTGAAAATCTTGGAATTGTCAGAACATTTTATTATCACTTGCAAAGCAGATTCTACTTCATCAGATAAAGACCCAATTGCATTCATCGACTCTGACACAAGGATATGCATAGTGATAAACACACAGATAGATGTACACACTTAAACATGAATGAGATATGCTAATTAAAAATTGCAGTGGGCACTTTATTAAAAATTTATTGTACAATCTACATCTTCAAAACATTTTACATCAACAAATATAGCAGCTTGACTGCTGGAATCATAAGTGATTTATCTTTAAAAGACTGTATTTGTAACTGGATGCAAAGATTCTTGATGAACGGCTGCAACATTTAAACTACTACTTTTTATTGGAAGTATTTTGACTGTTATCTGTTTGTTCTCCATCCTTGAGAGAAATAAAACAAGTGTCTCAGCTTTCATTTTATCGGATAGATGGCACCATGTAGCATATTTCCCATGCTAGTTTGAATTACAGCTGTTTATCTTTCAGCTTTCTTTAAGATTAATTAAATGCAAATGTAACTCCGCGAATCATGGGATTACCTGCCAGACCCCTTATTAATACCTTCACTTAAAAACCCCTGTGCCAGAGAGTCATTAATTTGCAAAAAGAAAAGTGCTAAAGCAGCCCTTTGCCTACAAACAATTCAGAGATGGCTGCCCAATTAGTCCGGTAGCACTCGGATCCTCCTTTCAGGCCCTGTGGCCCTTTGAGGACACAATAAGGCTCCAATGATAACCTGGCAACCTAGGTAGAAACCCAGCCAAGTGTGAGCGTTTGAAGCTGCAGCTTGGCTGCCATCGTGTCGGCGAAAAGAAAGAATTCAGGCACCATGTCATCCAGTACAAAGGATAAAAACAGATTCAACCGGAAATTCAATGTGGCACCACATATGGGATACATGAGTGCGGTTATACAACAGGCCACATATTTTTTTTGAACAGTCTCCTGCATGTGATGCCGAGGACATGTGTAACCATCATAACGTCTCTAAGAATCTGTATTTAATTTGAGCTGGGGTGGTGGCAGGGATTGGAGATCTGAAGCCGCCACAGGTTTGTGGCAGATGGCTCTGTGTCAGCTATGACAAGCAGCCAGGCTCGGCTTCCTCTGCAGATTTTCTTTTCTCTCTGATCAGGTAAATATGGGCACACTCTGGAAACTTCCACAATTCTGCCTGAGGCTGCAAGTTTGTGACTTAGCCCCATCTGTCACAAATCTTCCCTCGGTTCTGTTGCAAGCAGAGACCTGAATTTACCACGGAGCGCTGCCCAAGAAAAGCCAGCCATCTTGCCCTACGAGAAAGCAGAGGAGAGATCACACAGAGAAACGCTAGCTGCTGAGACACAGAAGGGACATCTTCAGCCTCGGGAGGAGCAGCATGCATGGAACCGCTCTTCCTCCGGACCAGCCCCGCCGCCGCGCTCCCAGGGTCGTCCCAGCGTGGCCCTGCGCCCCAATGCAGCTCCTACACGCAGCGGAAGGTAGCTGGAAGTGCCGTGCCTGACTGTCGCTTCTAGCCGAGATGCAAATCTGGGCGGTGTCTGAGACGCTGGTTGGCAGCCCCAGGTGTCTTGCTCCCGCACGAGCACTTCCGCCATCAAACGTCTGTCTTACCGGTGGTCTCGGCAGGCATGCCAAGGACTAAGCACCCACAGGAACGACCTGCCTCTTTCGTCCTTACACGTGGCAGAACCAGGAAGCAGCAGGAGTGAGTGCCCAGTTTTGACCATTGTTGGTCTGGCTTTTGGCCTTTACTTTAGAGTAACCTTGCAGAGAATAAATTCAACTCCTTTTTTTGAGAGGCAGTAAGAGTGATAACTCTGCAAAAGTCTGGGCATTCATATTTTCAAGGAATAGAACATGATTCAGTCAACAGTTCCTAAATATGCAGAGATAAAATCATCGTGAGTAGCAAAGTTTTCACGGAAAGCAAGATCTTTGCATGACGAGACAGCACAGTAAGGTGTCAGTAGCACTGCAATATCTTCTATGATATAAACAACTTTTTTGTTTCTTGTGTCCTCAGAGTGGAACAGAAATAATTAATATCTACGCTGCCATCATTAGACTTCAGAGTTCACCTTTACAATTCAATAAGGACAGTTCATCCATTCAGACCTGCTGTTTCAGGATAGCTGGACTTCAAGCAGACAGTACTGATTTAGCATACATCTTATGCACATTCTTAGAATTACCTTAACAAAATTAAGGATTAAAGATTACTGTTCAGCACAAAACCTGAGACTCGGTGTGCAACAAAGCAGAGTGATTTACAGAGCCAAATTGTATCGGGTCACCTTTACTCTGTGACCCAGCTCCTTCCCTCTGTGAGTATTAGGGAGGAACCAAGGTGGAAAGCAGCTTGTAGTAATTACTTCTGGAGCTCAGCTTTCAAACTCCAAGCACCTTTGGAAACCACCATCAAAAGACAGCACTGGTTTACATGAACTGGGTGCGCTGTGAAGCCCAAGTCAGATCTATATAATAATACTCTTCAATAGAGTAATAGTATTTCTCTGAACAAACTGTGGTTTCTTTTATCTGCCTTTTAAAACTCCTTTATTTCTTTATATCTTTAAACAAAACCAAAAATGTTGGATGTGAATTTATGCAAGATACCCTTCCATTAGAAAAGGAAGGTTCAGAACACATTGATCAACTACAACACTAGGAAAAGAGTTTCAGGCTTTCCTTCTCAAGGTAATCTGGATACACTTTACTGAAACAAACAAACAAACAAAAAAACTAGTTTTCACGCTGTTTGCAACTTTTCTTTCAAAGTCAATCATATTTCCTTTGACCCATTTCTCCATCTACCATTTTGCAGTGGCTATGGTTCATCTGCCAGTTTTCATTTACTTTCTAAAACTAAACTGGAAGCTATCTAATATTGTTATAATAAAAAGTTCAAAGTCCTGGTGTTTATGCTGAAAGATGCACACTGAACTGCTTTCTTAATGAATGCTTTCTTCCTGTTCCACAAGCGTAGTCGACTGCTACGAGCTGTAGACCAGAATTTTCAGAGAGCTGAAAGCTCCTAGATCTATACCTCAGAGAAGCAGAGCAAGGCAAGCCCTGGGAAAAGATGGAGTGAGAGCTTCTGCTTCCAGGCAAACAACTCAGGAACAAGGAGATACTCAATATATATATGGTCTGGTACCAGGATGACCTAGCAGGCAACTTTTATCAGCCCCTGCTAGTTCATTTCTTCTACAGTGAACATCCACATAAGCTAGCAGACCTTACTCTATCAAACGTGTTTCTGGACCCACATGCAGCTTGTAGACCTTAGGTTGTCCCAAAAGGCATAAATTGCATCCCATGGCCCAGCAGATCTTTCTACCTCCTAAGTTAGTTAGATCTTTGCCTATATCAGCAATATTTATAGGAATGAAAAATGTGAAGACATCAATCTAACCTGGTTACAACCCTGGGCAATTTAATCCATCCTGCTTTGAAGCTGGCCCTGCTTTGAGCAGAGGCTGGACCAGATGACCTCCAGAGGTCCCTTCCTGAATTACTCTGTGATTCTTTATTCTAAATAAGTAACCAAGGTTTTCTTTCACATAAAAATCCTTGTGTCTCATACGTTTACTTAAGACCCATTCTTAGGGAGCTCTTCCTAGCACCAGCAAAGAGATGGGAGGGCATGGACGCAGCATGCTGCACTCCGGATTTCCTAGCTGCTATAATCTTCCTATAGAGGCTCTGAGAGGCAGATCTAGACCATCTCTGAAACCAGTTTAAATTACGCTCACTGGAAATTGAGCATCATGAGAGGCAAATACAACTTTCACACTTGTGCTTCCAGCCTCCCTACCTGCATCTAATGCCAACCAGGTAGAAGCAGGAATTCAGTACGGTGCCTCCTTTTCTCCCTGCAAGCTTGCTCTGCCACCAAACAGAAAGTCAGCACAATGGATGGAAATATCTGTACTATTCACACAGCCTGTACAGCTCTAAATTAACTTTATCAGCTTGGGACAAAAGATCTGGAGAACACTGTAAGCAAACATCTGCTCAATATACATTCATGGTTAAAAAGTAAACAGTGTGTTTGGCTCCATAAGGAGCAGGTTGAAAATTATCACAGAGTACAACACATCACATAAATTGATGGCATGGCCTAGAATCCTCTGTAAAGTAATGATCACACCAGCACAAAAGCAGCTCTCAAGCATCAGAATGGCTTGAATGATAGGAGATAAGAATATAAACATGGAAGAACATTCACAAGGAGCGACTGAAAAGACCAGGATATTTTAAGTGTTTGAGAAATGTTTACAAAATAATGAATGGTATGGAAAAGATGGCATGGGAGCTTCTGCTACCAGGCAAACAACTCAATAACAAGGAGACACTCATTGCAACCGAAGGTGTGGACACTCTGAGCCAACCGAACGAAATGCTCTTCATGCTGTCTATAAACACACAATGAACTGCCTTGCTACAGACAGCCATGAAAGACAAGAGCAGCGGTTTCCAAGGGCCTGAATGTCAAATGGAGAACTGTTATGTACAGCATGGAAATACTTAACATCAAAAGAAGACCATGAAAGATTATAAAATCTCCAACTCCAGAGTTAAGACCAATCTCTAATTCTAAAAGACAAAGAGAAAACCTTTAATATTCTACTTCTACCTGTGTCAGCCTTCTCCCAAATATCTGATGCTCACCACTATCAAAAATGTGGTATTAAACTAAACATATGACATGCTGATCCAGAGAGGCAGTTAGCATCCCTACAGAAAAATGAATTTCTCATGGAGCTTTGCTGGGGAGTGGTGAAGTGTAAGGGCAGAGGCATCGTCCCTAGCTCTTACATGGCCTGTATAAGAACTATGAAGAACTGTTGTTCGTTGCAACAGGACTGAGTGGCTGACAGACATCTGGCAAGAGGCTCCCCCAGATCTCCACAGGTCCAGCCCACCGTAACCTCACTGAGCTGCCTGGGGCGGAGGGCAGTTGCATGTAAGTGCCACAAGTTGTTGAGAATGCCTCTTGCCGCCTTCCTAACTGTGCCTAAATATTAAAACTGGACCAGAAGGGAACTTCTACCTCTTTGCCTGAAATATCAAAGATACTGCTTTATCTCAACTGAAGCAAAAAGAGAAGGAAGAAAAAAAGAAAAGAAAAAGAAGAAGAGAAAAAAGTTTTGTTAGAACTGCCCTATTCAGCCAAATCCTGAGACTGGAAACAATTCAGATGTCTAAGGTCTAACTGGGATCTTAATTTGATTTCACAGCAGTTTAATCCCTTTGAATTCAGTACAGTTCCTTATCTTCTACAGTGGTGTAAGTAGGAAAAAAAATCACGCCACGTGTCTTTTCATAGGCAGGTGAGCTTCTGTAGTGTGATGGAAATGAGAAGATGAATGTCAGAAAGTGGGCAAAATTCTTTTCTCTGTTAAACAAGCATGAGTGAGAGTAGAATTTTCTGCAGGAACTGAAGCTGACAGCATGTCAACCAGCACTCATTCAGCTGGGAGGGCTGGGAGAGATTATTTAAAGTTGTCAGCTCCTTCCATGCCTGGCTTTTGGCAACTCTTCTTGTCCCTTTCCACTGTATACTCTTTATACATGCTGTTTTAAATTAAGGAACTGAAGTGAGGGAACTGAAAGGTAAACTTAAAGAAAATAATGCAGAAACAAATGCTTTGCCTTTTTTTTTTTTTTTCTACTAGATAGGACTCAGGGAGCTTGCAAACACTGACAGGTCTTATGGTGTACTCCAGTGTAAACCTGCTGTTATTTGCTTCGTTTTGGCACTTTGGCAACCACAAATACCCAGAACCAAAGAGGAACTTCTAATTCCATAAAACTAGAACAGAACAAATAATTGATAACAAATGAGGTTTGCTTTCCACAAATCTTCTGTAATCTTCTGTTAACAACTGGTAGAAGGCATTGTCAAAGCGCAAATGACCCAGCCCTGGGTGCTGTGAGAATACACAGGGTAAGTAATGTATCATTTGGAAAGGTTTTCATAGGTGCTTACATTACGGACATTTTTAAAAGTTTGCCAGCATGAATCTGCTCAGTGGAATTAAGCTATTACACTTTAATACACGGGTCTGTGCATTTTCATGGGGATATTCACTGTGTCTGGCTCCCTAACCTGGCTGTCCCACTGTCATTCATCTTCCTTTTGCCCCTAACTTTGTCAGCACAAGCACAGAGGACAACTGAAGGAATAACTGCCTGCTTAATGAGACTGCTGTCTAATTATTATGGATATCCTTAGTAACAAAAAAAAACCAACAATATGTAAAAAGATAACCCGAAGTACTTCTGATGGTGACTACTTTCTGATCTATAAAGCAAAATCCCTAAACAGTAAAGAAAAGCATTATTTACTTTTAAAGCATTTTTACTTTTTTTTCAAGACTGTACAGCTGCTTTAAGAACTTGTAGGGAGCATGTCAGGAACGTTTCTGAAAGAGAAGTAGCTAGTTGGTATATATTACTGTGGTAGCGGCCCTTTTCTATTCCACTATAGTATATAATATTACAGCAATCTGAAAAAGTGAAAACTTGGTGGAAGCGCTGTGTACCCTTCATGGTTTAGCTCCTATCAGCTTCCTAAAAAGAAGCATCATTCCAACTCTAATTACATTAGGAGCACATATCCAAGTTAGCTCTTTTCTAGAAGGTTTTACAGATAGTTTCACTGCAAAATAAAGACTTAGTGTACGTGGGTGTAGGTACAAAAGACAACTCTAACAGTATTTCCAGAGCTGATCCAAAGCCTATTAAAGACAACAGGGATATTTTCACTGGTATTCACAGGTTCTGGATTAGGCCCTGCTTTACTCATTTTAAAACGATCCCCCACTCAGCTCAGTTGCTACCTGCTGCAGACATTCACTTTGAACGCTCAGGACATCTGATGGAGCTGCACTGTTCCTAGCGTACAAGTCTGTCTACAAGGTACGGGATAAGCACCTGCATTTTTGCGGTGGCACCCTGGCTGCAAATAATTCCACGGGATGGTGGTGTGTTTTCTTTTTTAAAGAGAATCCTTGAAGCAAATTAGTATTTTGGTTACGCGGCTCGTGCACACACCGTTCCCTGTGCCACATTTTAAACCTGTACTACTTAATATCAATAGCTGATCTGCCATTATTTCCACTTATATAGTGCACCAGCCTTGGCTTTACTTAGGAGCTGGGGATCCACACATACAGAGAAGATCCATGTGAGCAGAACTATTAGTTGAACTTGAAGCAATGGGAAATGCCAAGGTAAATTTTAAGGACTGTTTCCCCTTTGTAGCCACCATGTATAACTATACAGTACTATTGACTCAAGAAGTAATGCTGAACACTGGAAGTGTTCAGTCAGCATTTTAAACTATTATGAGCTACCTTCTGAACCATTGCCAAGTTAATAGACAATGAAAGATAATGAGCTTGAAATTGGGTGTTAAATTGCATTTTTGGTTCTCTCCTTTTTTCTTGAAGTTTAACTGTTTCCTGCAGAAACAACATCATCTTTGATGTATCATTATGTAAATGTCTATTTTTAGGTCACAAAAAAAGTCAAACGTGGGCTAAACTCTCCCTCCTGCTACATGTGTGCACAAAAGGGTAGAGAGGCACATGAGACGCAGCAAGACCCAAGACTTTCTGGTCCCCAGAGGGAGGAACGTGGAGAGATGAGGTTAGGTCTGCTGGCAGCATGAGCGTCCAAATTAGGAAGGAGATTACTTGACTTGCTCGTTAACAGTGTGTCTGGGTGGTTTCAGCCAAGGAATGCTCAAAGAGAGATTGCTTTTGTACTGCACAGGTAACGCAAGCAGTGTATCTATCTACGCACTCCCTCGAAGGACTTTCAGGTGAATTCAGGTTTTCACTAATGCTACCTGAAATACCTTCGTCGTGCAGGGGTAACGTGTATCTACCCTGTTCACAGCATATCCAGGACTGTAAAAGTTACAACTGAGCAGAAAATGCTGTAAGTTTATATATCAGCATGCAGACAACAGCAGTTATTTTATAAAAGCAGTATTGGGTAATAATAAATTTTCACTGAAGTAACATAAAATTTAGTGCTTCATCTACATAATTAAAAAGTGTAACTCCTAGCAATATAAATACACATCTTAAAAATGTAAAAGTCAGTATAGCATTGAACACTTGATCAAAACTTGAATGGAAGGTCTATCACTCAAACTGTATTTTCTCTACATAAATAACTGCATAGAATAGGACATGATAAATACCAGTAAATTATGCTTCTAATAAACTTTTTTTTAATGCTAAACATAACTCAAAAAGCAAAGAGTTAAAATACTCGTAACTATCAAAATAATTCATATAATTCCAAAAGGCAGAGAAATCTTACCTGGTACCAGCCACCTGCATTTTTTGAGGACTGAAGATTAAATTAGGATAGGAAGGTAGGTTTATCCTCATTAGTATAATTGTAGGATCTTTCTTTTATTTTCCTTTTAAACTAATGAGTTACATTAATCCAGGTTCATTTTTATAAGCCTCTTGGGTCCAAATGTAAAGGACAGTCATTTTAGAAAACAATAAATTAAAAAAAAGCATGTAGCATGCATTAAGTGCATGTATTTCATAAGACCTAGGTTAATACAACTGGCATCTAGTTTAATTAATCCTTGTTAGTGTAACGACTAATATCCCTCCCTAGCATGTTTCCTTTAAACATTAGTATGTTAATTAAATGTTGTTTTTATTTATTTATTTATTTATTTTGCCTTTGTACTTCAACATGGCATTATATCATGTAAAACTGTTCTGAACAACTACCTTATAGAGATGTTTCCTTACAATATCTGGTCTCTTGCAGAAATTCTGAAGCCTTTTAAAAAGCTGTTCAGGTGTAGAATACAGATACTCAGCTGCAGGAAAAACAGATACATTTTTAATGAAACAAAAACCTCAAAGCACACACTCGATATTAGTCACTTTACTAATTAAAAATGCATATTGCTCTGTGCCGCCTCGTGTTTTACATTATTTAAGCATGATTTTATAAGGTTACCTCAGCTCACAAGGATGTTTAATGCTAAATAAGACTGTGTAGTTGTGCTGTTTAGACATCTCCTTTGGGTGATTAAAATACATTATTCTAATGTAACACAATGCATATGTGATACATTTAGTGATGAGATTTTTCAAAGAACTGGTACTACATTAGTGTGTATCCTGTACCACAGTTGCATACTACTAAGTATAAAATTGTTTAAATAATTTGGTGTGATTTTCAGGCCTCAATTTTTTTTCTGTATCTCAAAAAAATCTGCAAACCATTGCAGCATCACTGACCTTTTAACAAAAATCTATCATTATGGGTTGTGTATGCTAACAATGAAGAATGCTATTTCAAAACTTGCTTTTGTGTTATCTTAAAAGAACAGATGGCAAATATAAACTTCGTCTAATGTATTAAAACACATAAAATTTTCCTTAACACTAACATGTTGGCTTGCCAAATAAACAATTGCTTTTGCTCAAGTTTATTCTCAAACTTTATATTTTAGCATGAATCACGTATTACTTTTCAACAAAAAGAGCATGCAGCAAAGCAGCTACCTGGAAATATCTCTGGGTACACCAAGGCTTTGGGACACAGTGGATAACAACCGCAATATACAGCTTCAACCCTGAAGATTAAAAATAATAAAAACATGAACAAGACATTGGTGAGCCAAAAACTTACTCTGGTGCAAGAGCAAAGAGGTTGACTACATATAGCACAAGTAAAACATTTTTCTGCTCAGCAGCATAATCCTTCTAAATGCCAAAGTTGCTCTTTTTAAAGAAAATTTTATTGATCATATGAATTACATAGAACAGAACAGCGAGCATATGTTTTGTTCGCTGAATAAATCAAAGCGCAGCTCTGCATTTTTTTGTTTTTTAAATACTGTTTAACACATTTTATAATCAGCAGACAGACACATGTAACAACATGATGAAGTATGGACGGCTTTTCTTAATAATGCTGCAGAAAAACAAGGGCATACATATGCACGTTTGTATATATGTGTATGTATACACAGATGCACACAATTGCCGTTACCTGGCAGAACAGATACTGTCCTTAAACCTTCCGAGTCCAAAGGTTATAATTAAACGTAGCCTAGGAACAACTTGCAGTATGCTTTGGGCTGGGATATTTTAGCTTATGCACATACTTCAGATCATTTCCTTTATTTTTCAGGACATAAACTTCTGTATTTTTTAATAAATACCAATGAGATTCCCCTGCCAAAGTCTGCAATGCTTTGTGTATTTGTTTTTTCAAGGAACAATTTACATATCTTCTGCAACATCAAAACCAAATACTTTAGAATTGCGACACAATGGCACAAAGTTTTCTAGTAGCAATTCTAAAGAAAAGCTATCCAATTCCTGTTTGCATTTTAATAACTGAATGGGTTAAGGCATCAAGTTTTCAGTTTATTTTTTTGCATAATGACCATTGATCTGACATAATGTCCCTCTAAAGATACAACTGTAATTTCTGTTGGCCAGAAATTACACACTGAAATTCAAAACACTTCTTAAAATATGTTTATTTTATGAGAGTCTTTGAATTTCCTCCAACATGTTGACCATACGAGGACTTTATTTTTAACTTCAGTTCCCCTCAGTCCCCAGAAAAAATCTGAAATGTTGTCAGTGTTCACCTTTTTTTATTTTCAGTGACAATCCAAAAGGCTTTCGCTATGTTCATGTGCATATTGGCTTTGTTACTTTATTATAGGCACCCAATCCAGTCCAGACCGAACCCTGCTTCCTTTAGTTCTACTCGGTTTTAAAGAGGCAAAAAATAAAATAAAGAATAACATATTCAGCTTTCATGCTAGAAAACTATGCATATCCACAAAACCCAAGGATACACATTTCTCTGCAAATGCTTTTGCTAAGCAATGATTGCTAGTTTTTCCATAAACTTTTGAATTTTGTAATTTATGTTTTTTTTTAAATAACATATGCACTTCAGATTGCATTTTAAACATTAACAACAATTTCAAAGTGTACATCGTCTAGCACTATATTTTTTACCAAAGGGAAATGTTTCTGATGTGTGATTTAATTGATGATTTCAGTTCTTAAATATTGTGTCATATGTCAAAGCAAATAGATTTTTAAAGTTTTCTTTAATCTAGGGAAAAAAAAAGAGTGAAACTGTGGACATTTCAGTAATAGCTCAGATCACTAAGTTATGTTAAAATATTTGCTTTTTAATCATATCGTCTGCATGAAAAAAAAGAACAGCTCCCTGAAACAAAACTGCAGGCCAAGATGCAATCTGAGTCATCATTTGAGTATGCAATTTCCCCCTTACAAAAAACCTCTGTCAGGATCATGAATTAGTAAAATCAGAATTTAATGCTTCTGTAGTTAACTGGATAAAAGTTAAAATTTGGAATTCTTTCATTTGCAAATGATCCTATTTGCATACTAATTTTCTACCTTTCCACACCAAAGTTTACATGCATTCTCTGACAGGTTTTTACTGCAGCGCAGTAAGTCTTGTTATAAAAACTGAGCGCCTTTAGATGCTGAGACCTATAGATCAACCCAAACTGGGCAGAGCATTTCCAGCACACAGGCTTTGGTCTGCACAGCGAAAGGGAATCTTCATAACTTCCACACATTTCTGCCTTTTTCCAGAAAAGTATCATATCATAACAATAATACAATTACTCTTCATTTCAATCCTTAAGCACTACTAGTTAAATAATAAATAGAGTTCCGATTGATCTATTGTTAAAATGGCTAGTAAATGACCTTTTTATTCCAATTAACAAATCATCTGCTAAATCTATGAATCTTAATATTCAGATCTATTCACTTCAATTCATACAATTTATCTGCAAATAGTTGTTGGGCTTTTGATTCTAAATATAATTAGCTGATAATTTTGCTTGGCTGAATTACTTTTCTGGAGGGCCTGCTAAGGCTCTCAGTCGCATTATCTAGCAATAATGAATCTGATAGGTGAAATTTTTTACTGTAATGAGGATGAGACACAGTTGTGACACCTGAGTCTAGTAATAACAGAAGACTGCTAATTATCGACAGCACTTTTTTGTGTGA
>VXAL01002527.1:220645-238145 GCA_013399475.1 Chauna torquata
AAGAAAATGCAACAGGTTTTATTGGTACTTGTTAGCAATGACCTGCATATGTCATTTGTATGAATACGGCCCTATCAAATGCATGGTGATGAGACACATTTCACCACATTGCCCTTTATATAGACTCTATTTATACACGAGGATGAATGAATTGACAAGACAAGAGGTGCGGCATATAGATTTGATATACTGGCATAAATTTAGGATGATCTACATTATTCATAAGTACTGAAGCCACAAATGAGATATGTAACAACATCCAAAATGAGTGTCAATAGAATCTGTTCCCGCAGTGCACCATCATATATTCCTATCTGTCACATATTCCTTAGAAATTTCTCCTTCTAAGAAATCTGGTGCACTCAGTCTGGAAAGCAACGTTGCCTTGGGATCTGTGATAAGACCTGCCTTGAAGAACAGGCTTTCAGAAAACTGTCTAAAAAGAATTGGACAGAAAGCACGAAGGATTTCCTACTACCAAATTACGACCTCTTTTTCCAATCCAGCTGTGCCACAGTTGGGGACTTAAAAGTTATTTGGATCTGATCAATTTCCTGGTGTCTTAAAAACTGCAAAATCAAAACTAAAACAATTGAAAAATCACAGTCCAGCAGGCAATAGATACTACAGAATTGACAAAAAACCTGATTTTCAACTGATCCTGAGTCCAATTTTACAGACTGAAGTGGTAGAGGGATACAAGTCTATGATTTGGAAAACACGGATGAGCTAAAACACCAGGTATTTTGGAGTTCACCTGTGGCTAATATACATTTTTAAAAGGTTTAATTTACTATGTGCACACCCACTGTAGGATTTGATCATTCTCTTTATTACCATAATCTCTCAGACACAAAGCTGTGCGTATCCAGAATAAGCTCCATTTCTTTTTCAAATGAGTAAAACTGTTTACAGCATAGTGGTTGTCAGAGACCAAGAAAAGGAGGGACTGTGCAAAAGAGTGGTAGAAAGATATGAAAGATTAATGACCACTTTCATGCCAGATGGAAACTAGAAACTCTCCATAGAAGTTCTTAACCTTACGTTTGAAAGGGAACTAAGTGTTTTCACCTGCTAAAATCTCAGTCCGGATGAGTGACCTAGACCTGAAAGATTGTATCTCCTATCTGAAGCATCCAATCATTCACACCTATCTGTACACTTAAATAAATATAGATGTGTTACTGAAACACAAATCATAAACACGGTCTTGCACTGACAAGTAAAATGAAAAATGCTTGCTGTCTCTAACAATTTTAATTTTACAACATATCAATATTTTTTAGTTTCACAACTACGAAGATTTTAAATATGTTCTTTTCACTAATATAGGAGAATACATACATGAAAATTCATTCTGGAAATATCTATTTTATGGTAACTTTACATTAAAGAAGAGAAAAAAAAGGTACCTGGAATGTCAGTGAAAGACTCTCCAAGGACGGACACATGAAAAGGTAGTTCTTTCTCTTTCAGTTTCAGCAGCACTTTAAAGAAAGTTTCAGGATCTTTGTCATGTTCCCTTGAAATAAACAGAACTTATCTCAGCATCACTTATGTTTACTTGTGGAATTGTTTTCTGTTTACCAGAACACTATTTATCTTCAGTTCTACTTTGAGGGACTAAAGCTCTTCAGCATAAATTCACTCTTTGTTTATGCAGCATGGTTGAATATTTTCCTCAACCCAGCACTCAGGATCAAAACTCAGTTTCATCAGATTCTTATATCCCTCCCTGTCCCCAAATGATGTCTTTACTCTTTAAATTACCAACTTTTTAAAGTGAGAAGGACTGAATATTGTCTCAACCAGCTGAAGGCAAAATCACGCTAAAGAAAGGATAAGATAGGAAAAACAAACTAAGATTTTTATTTTTTTCCCTGCCAAAAGATATTTATACAATCTGCGTTGCAGCTTATCCCCTTTCTTCAGGAGCAATACATTAATAAAAAACTTTTGCTAGAAATGCAGGATTTCCAAAACTGGAATTTTACGAATACATGTACTAATGGAAAGCTTCTGATCCCTTAAGTGCTTTAGGTGAAGAACAAAAGAACTAATAATACAAGGTTTTTTCTTCCTTTAGACTCTTAAGGAGGTAACTGGAAGTTAAAACAGTAAATAAGATGTATTTATTTACAATTTCAGCTGAAGATAATATTAAAGGTTTGTATAGGTATGACAGTCAATGCCTTGAAACACAAATTTGGTTATTTAAAAAGGGAAAAAAAAACAATTTGCCTGTCTATCGTCTTTACTAGGTCAGAATGAATGGTTAAATAGATACCACAAATGATCTAAATTTCCTAAATTCGGTACATTTTATTAAAAATGAAATGAGATACTTCCCCCATGCCAAGGTGAATATTATATCTTGCATTTAATTACTCTGCTTTAAATTATTGTATTTCAGACAGATGTGCACCATATGTCTTTAAAATATTTTGGTTTTATTTATTATTTAGAAAATTCCACTGTTTTCCTTCCTGTATTAAGGCAAAATCTACAGCTCAGCTGCCCTGGTGTCTTTCCTCACCCACTAATTTTCTAAAACGAATCTGTAGGTTTGTCACACCGATATATGAAAGATTAATAATTATATCATTCAGGAAATCTGAAGCCAAATGACATCTGCAGCTCTACATGTGTTAATTTCACATTCAGTCAATATTTTTGGTTTAGGGAATTAAAACAAATTAATCTTATAATTAATATGACTTTCCTAGGCTGAAAAATGATCAGGAATTGTGCAGTTCTCAGAATCAGTTGCTTTTTTAAAAAAAGAAAGCCAGACAATAATTACTTTAAGAAGTTCTGCATCTCACAGATTTGTTTTGTTCCCAATAATAAAGAGGAATGCAACAGCATAAGCTTCCTAATTTGTTTCACATCTGTGAACCAGGAGTTTTCACGGTGGTTCCAGTAACCAAAGTGGATAAGAACACTGACTTGGACAGAGAATTTCTTTCAGCTGAAAAAAAAGCGAGAACTGCCCACTAGTTTTCTTGGATTGAAACATCCACCTGTTTCTGGCAGGTAAATTATATGTATAAATGTATTTCCAGTAGTTTAGTTCCCTCCTAAATGCTCAGCTGAAAGAGCTGAAGTGGGATTACAATAGATGATTCAGACTTGGCTGGAAGTGAACGACACTATTGGAAATGTGAAAGTTTGGAAGGAGAAAAGCGTTGGTGCTGAGAGGCAGTGTAATACAGTATTATGGTTCCTGCTAGCCTCAGTTTCCCTTTTGGGCAGGTTTTTGTTGGTGCTTTATAAGTGATCCTGATGAGCATACCCTGCATGCGATGCTGAACCATGCAAAGCTCAGCTTCTCATCTCGAGGTGGAACAAAACATCCACGTACACAGAGAAGTCAGTCTCAACAGACACAGCCACGACGCTCACACAGATCTTTCCAAGCTTTTCACAGCCGCGCTATCGGCTTTGCAGTCACAAAAAGTCCTTCCAGAAAAGGATATGCTTTCCCTCTGCCTTTCCAGAAGAGACCAGGGGTCCCAGAGGCAGCCAAAAGTGGAGGATGCTGTTGGAGCCACATTGTCAAGGAGCTGGCAGGAGAACATGAAGCCTTGCAGCTCATAGAAGCCACATAAGCTGCACATATTTAGGAAAACTGATAGGAATTGGAAGTTGCAGCTTTGTTTAATAGGTGGAGAAGAACAGAAGGAAAATTTGGCACCGAGAAGGAATGCTGAAAGGGGAAACGTTTCCTCTGCACTGGAGCCTTTCTTATGGGTTATCTGATGTAGGTGATCCTCCTTCCATATCCCCTCTGAAAATATTTTGCTTTTATATGATACTCAGGTGTTTTAGTGACACATTTGGTGAATCTTGTAGCTTTTCCATTTGGGAGGTCATATTGTTTGAGTTGTCAGTTCCTTTGACTTTTCTACACCACAGCCATTTTATTTTCAGACATTTTTTTAAGACCTACAGTAAGGTTCTAATATGTGCACCTACAGATTGCAGTGTATTATTACACCTGCAAGTTAGCAGTGGTATAGCTGCTCCTGGTAGCAAGGACTAACTAGTACAAGACCAACTCTTTACTGCACCAAAGAGTGCTACGTTTCTTGGCTGACATGGAGAAAATCATATACAATCCAGTCTGCCTTACTCAGCAACAACTGCTAAACACACCAGATTGTCATAGCAGTGATCGTGGAAAAAGATGAACACAATATGGAATGTCTGTTCTGTAAAGATCTGCTCAAAATGACGTGCACTTTTGGCTGCATCTGTTGCATTTTGGAGCTTTATTAAACAGTATTAATTATACATACTCCATTTCCTTAGGAGGAACTGCAAAATTCTATAAAAGCCTGATATAAAAATACAAAATTTTCTTTTAAGATACTACGTTTTGGGGGAAATTAAGCTAATTTGATTCTAGGGTCTGGTTTTGCTGTTTAGTTTAGGTATTTGAAATGCTCTTGTATTTTTACTGGATTTGATACGCATCTGGTAAAGGAAAAGTGGGCATGGTACGCATGTAGTCTAAATTTCATCATAAGAACACGAAAACATCAGAATGACCAAACTTCAGCTGTAAACCACCACAAAATAGACACAGGCACCGTATGATTCTTACTCTTACCTCTATTTGCATTTGAGAGCACTGCTGTTGGAGATACTCAGTCTCCACGTTTAGATACTGCACACTAAATTTTTTTGCCTAGGATTACTCGATGCTTTTTTATTTTTGTGTCCCAAACACATTTTAAGAGAGACATTTAAGTCTCTTTTAAGAACTGACTGAGGTTTAGTGGTCTGAGTATGGGAACACGGCCCAGGGTTCATCCTGACTTACAGTGACTTCCGCCTGTAATCTGAAACAAAACTTTCGAGACTGTCCCCAGGCGAGGAATGGGAGGGTTGCAGTATCAGTAGCATCAGTATTGAGCCTCCATTATCTCTGCTTTAGATTTTCTGTTTATAATATGGGTGTGACAGTATTATTTTTTCACCACAGAAGGATGCTGTCAGGATTAATTGATGACTTGACATCCCTCTTTTCAGCCTAAAATAATTAAAAAAGGAACTTCATAGCACTACTACGATGCTCCTCTACATAATCAATGGGAAAAGTCTTCGAAACACCCTTGTGCTTTTCAGGGATTTTGAGAATTCAGTCTGAGTCCTTGAGCCTTGCCCTTTGCTGGACCTGGAAGGAGAATGCACACAGATCAGCTAAACTGGAGTTATTCCCCACTGCTGCAGGATACCTACACCCCTGACCAGTGACAGAGAAGACATGGAAAAAAAAAAAAAAGAAATAGCAGAATTTGGCCCTTTACATTATTCTGTGTATTTTCATCTCTTGAATTTGAGTGAAATTCAGTAAGAGACCCAGATGGTCTTCTGCGACTTAAGCTTAAATTTTTAAGTATATGTAAACTTACCATACTTGGTGATAATCCCAGTTATTTAGGATCTGGAGAAAGACACATATAGCTATGCAATTAGAAAGTAGAAGAGTTGTGCAAGAGAGGCAGAACTTGCTCAAAGGGGTAAAACGAATGCAGTGTATTTTTTAAAAAAAATCAAGTTTAAAAACTATGGTTTATGCAAGTTAATCAGTAACATGAAAGTGCTGAGCTGGGGAGAAAGTTTTAATATTTCAGAAAACACTGCATAAAAGGTATGTAATGACTGTGATAACAGTGGCCCTGTCATGCCATCTCCCAAGGTGCGACATATTCTGAAAGGGTTACAAATAAGCTCAGCTAAAAGCAATATTAAAAAGCTTGATCTTAATCTTCTTAAGACATTTAGCATGGCAGATTTTCAGTACTGCAGTGGTAGTGAATTCAAAATTCTGAGAGGGCACAGTAATATTTCACTTTTTACAGTGTCTTAAATCCAAGCAATTCAAAACATTTTCTACACAATCGTAAGTAAAGCGCCCAGAAAGCCCAGAGAGGACAAGCAGCGTTATTTCCAGATCACAGAGGAGCAGTCTGTGGTAAGCATCAGGTAAGAAATCAGTGGAAAAAGAGCAGCAGGATCCATCTTCCAGCTGCCCCAACCTGGGTGCATCTCCTTCTGCCTCCCCATTTCATAAAATCACCTGAATGTCAGACGGGCATTCAGGTAGCATTCAGGAATGGCATTACTAAAACAGGTACAAAATCTTCAGAAGTCAGACTAGCATTTTAACACTTTTTAGGACATATACCAAGAGCTAAAATACAGATTCCTGGCTACCTGCAATTATTGCCAGAAAATGGCTCACAAAATAAGCCACTAAAATATCACTCATTATTTATGAAGTTGGGCAGCAGGTTTGGAGACAGAGGACTGGCAAACCATGGAGGACAGAGAAGGACAAGGGACATCAGCCAGGGAAAGGCTGCAGCAGAGCACAGGGAAGGTATGAGGGGTAGGGAAGGGGCTTGGGAAGTCCGTGAGCACAGAATCAATAATTAAATTTAAGAAAATGAAGCTTCCAAGACCCAGATCTTAAAGTGGGTGACAGCCTCACTGTAGCTGGTCTGTTTAGTTTTTGGGAAACTGAAAAAGTGAGGACTGAGTTTCGCAGCAAACAGGACAGACAAGACAGGCAAAAGAATGTAAAGGGACAGAACCACAAGAAGAGAAGAAAAAATCAAAGAATACAAATACTCAAGTCAAAAATTAAATGATGGCATATTCAAACCCAGGGGAGAAAAAAAAAATCAGGGTAAATAGAAAAGAAAAAGGAAAAGGTATAGGGTTGGGAAAAATGTAAGAATACAGAAGAATCAGACTGATGGAAATAGAAGCTGCAGACAGCATTTGAGAGTGCTTATGATCAGTGGTACAGAAAAGGTCAGAAAAATATCAGTAAAGATATAAGTTGGGAAGCAAAAATAAAACTGCATGGTAATTAAAGAAGAAGAACTGTACAGCAAGAGAATAAAGAGAGGAAAGACACTCAGCAATGTTAGAGGAGAATGATGGTACAGTGAGGACGGAGAACAAAAGAATCAAGGACGAGAAGGTAGAAAACCTGTGAAAATCTTTTTAATACTTAAAATTTCTGAAACAATGAAGTAGAAGAAAAGCATGTGCAGTCGCTGCTGCTGAGAGGTGGGAGAGCTGCAAGGCGAGACCTGCACCTCTACTGCAAGCAAAGCCAGGAGCTGGAAGGTGCCTTTATCCCAGTAACGTTCTTTGTTTGGGTGATAAAAGCAGGAACTTGAGGTTCTTTACTGTTTTGACTGATACGATACAGACTTGGGGAGGGTGATGAAGGATGCCACAGGCTGATAAGAGGACTCATATGACATCAGCCTCCTGTTGACCCTGTATCTGTCCAAGGCATTCTCAAGAAACGAACAGCAACACATCAATAAATGGTGCAGTCCTTAAATGCACAATGCTGAACTAGAAATGGGGCTCCATTTCACGTCAAACCTAACCTACAGAAAAATAACAGTGATTTTAATGCTGCATTGCACTACTTACTATAGTATACTTTGATATTTTACATTAAATCTACGACATTTGAATACAGGTTTATTATAATCTAATAATGTTAGAAGGTAGCAGTGTAGTTACAAAAAAATAAGCATGGCCTTCAAAACAGAAAATTGCAGAGTTCTGGTCTCTTCCTAACACTGATTTCCCATGAGACTGCTCTGCCCAGGTTTCCCCATCTGTAAGATAAGGTTTTACAGGAGCTTTCATTTACAGAAGAGCGGTGAAGATTGGAGTCAGTAAATACTTCTGGAGGATAATATTCGTCTTAAAGTAAGAGGACTCATGTTACAAGCCTATTCAACATATCAAATGAAATACATTCAAGCAATTATTTTCACAGAGGGCAGAGGACTTTCCTAAATCAAATGACTTTAATATACATTTTCTATGTTAAGATTAAAAAAAAAAAAGGACAGAAAAAAAGTTCTAATACCAAATTTCTGGTAACACTACTCATGACAACAGCAAAAGAGGAAATATTTCTGCCAGAAAAGAGCCATTAGAAAAGAAATAGGGGAAAAAGAAATAACTATGAAAATGCATACACGAAGGAAAAGTTAATTGCTTTCCATTTATTCAATTTATCACAGTATTTTTCCATCTTTTTATATTTTCAATATAAGGCAGAGGTACAGTGTAAATATGTAGTTAAGTCCGATGAGTTTTCTTCTTCAGCTGATATGCTTACAAAATGTCTTTGCTGTAATTGTGCCTCTAAACATTGTCTGGCATCATCAGCATCAAAAGTTACCACAATATCTAATAACCCCTCAGTTAACAGAAGATGGAGTCAACTAGAAGAAAATGTTTCTGTGTAAGTGTCACCAAGAAAGGACCCTACAAAACAAATTCTAGCCAATAATTTGGAGGTCCTACATGTAAAAAAGGTCCTGATCCTCACCTGTGCTTACAAAACACCTGTGCATGCCAAGAAATTCAAAGATGGCAGTATACAGCCAAAAAGTAGCTGAACACTATTGGCAAACACAGTGTTTTATTTTCTGTTACATCCCATGACGTATTTACAGTGAGGAGTGTGTATTTTACCTTCTGATTTTTTCAAATTGCTGGCTGGAGAAAAATGGGTGGCATTTTGCTTTACGCTGGAAAAGCATTTTCTCCTATCTTGCGTTATCTAGAAGAGATTCATAAAAAAAGAACCTTGGGAGTTTATTGTTTAGATTCTTCTTCTTCTCCCCTCACAATTCATGGAGAAAAAAATCAAAATAAAATATTGTGCATTCTCCAACCAAAGAAACCTCAGGATCAGCATCAGTCATTGAGCCTCCTGCTTATTTCTTAAAGAGAGATTAACCTTTGAAGACAAAGACCAGTGTTTGGTCTCAGTTACTTTGGTGTAAAAATCAATGCGCTTTCATTCAGATGTCTTTTTTCATTTCTTTTACTCCAAATTAGTGAATCTAGCTTTTCACAAGTGCAGGATTCAGATGAAAACCATTTCTGTTGAATTTGCAATGGAATCCAGTTAACTGTTATGGACCACCACCAAATAGTTTCTTCGAAAAAAATTGAAATGAACTTCCTTTCATGTTGCAAAGGTAACATAACAAACGGTTTCCTGTTGTTGGGAGTCGTGGTAGGCAAGATAAAATAATCTGAGTGACCCTGACAGCCCTGATAACCATACACAGTATATGCTATTGTAATTAAACATGCTATGAAAAATCATGCCATGGTAATAATAGATGGGTATGAATATGATAATAACTGGCTAAGAATTTACTCAGGTGGTTCCTTGGAAGAACGGAAGAATCAAACATAAATCACTGCATTAAAAATACATTATTACACATTTGCCCGACAATGGCAAACCCACTGTACAAGACGCTGTCCTTATGCTGTCTGTTCCCCTCCGATTTTCATGGTGAACTCCCATCACCAAACTACTTAATACTCCCCCAAATACCCTGTCTGGGCCAAAAAGCAAAACCTGGTAACTGAGTAATACCCTGAGGGGAGTCAGCACAGGTACCTAAGATAACTCTTCTTTTTTGGGTTTGTGAAGCTGTCCCCTCCAAGGATGAAGCTCCTAAGCAGGAACTTTCTTGGCACCAAGACCTAGGCCCAAAACTCATTATTCAAAGAGATTAAAACAACTACAAATCTCACAGCTTTCAGAACAAGGAATGAACTCATTTCATTGAGTCAAGTTTTCACACAACTGCAAGCAAGAAAAAGCAGAGATTATAAAAGACAAAGGGAGAAAGAACGGGTGAAAACACAGAGAAGAGGAAAGCTGGGGAGGAAAAGAAGGGAATGAGAGAAGAAAATCAAATAGTTGCAGTGCAGTAAGAAGAAGGAATTAATTAAAAAGACCTTTGAAGGAAGAAACAGAAGAAACATAATCCTCCATTATTGGTGAAAATAAGGAAGAACATTAGATCATTGGCTCACAAACTATTTGATTTTTGTCTCTCAGAAGGTATTCGCATGCTTTGGTGACAGGTGCTGTATATTACAAAGGGGGCTGGTGGCATCGTCTACTAAGTTTGCCTGGGACTTATTACAAAACCCTTTCTGTCCCTGCGTATGATGTTTCCCAGGACTGAGGCTATCTTGGACTATGACCTTCCAGAAAAATTCTGCCAAAATTTTTCCAGAACTTCCAAAGAATAAGATTTAAAAATCCCACTACCCAATGAAACTGCAAAGCACATCTTGCATATACTAAATTTCAAAGAAGCCTCTGTTCTAAGTGTTCAAGCCTCTTTTTGTTTTAGAGCAAGAACTGAATATTTGAGTAGGTTTGACTTCGTGTCAAAGATATGCTTTTTGTTGCCCTTGTGAAGACCTTCCTAAAAATGTAGCCAAGACTCTGCTAAATTTCTTCTGGTGCCTGGTCACTGAACAGTCCATGTGTCTTGGACACACCTCAGGCCACAGCTGAGCAAGACAGTCCTACCATTGCAGGTCAGGCTGCTAAAACCCAGGCAAGATCTAACACCTGAACTGAAAATACAGATCTTGTCTTCACTCTCTTCCTCTACTGGACTCAGAATAACATTACTGGACTTTGCAGAACAAAGAATTGGTTTATATACATTGAAAATATGAAACCACAAGAAAATAGGGAAGATTTGGTTACGAAAAAGACACTGGTAGAAGAGGGAGGATGAAGGCGCAGAAAGTGCAAATGGTAATGCTCTTCTCGTTTGACTAAAACTCTCAGATGTGAACCACAAAAAGCAGAAGGGATGAATAAGATCTGATCAATATGACCAGCTATGCAAAAATAACATGGCAAAGAAATAGTGAGCTGAGTGAAGACGTAAAGAGGGGAGACAAAAGACGTAACACCAGGTCAGTTCCTATGGGGAAAAATGTGGTAAACTGAGCAAGGAAACCAATGTAAGAGACCAAGAGAGCAACGCAGTTAGGTTGGACAATGGGGCTTAGGAGCAAATAGGGACAAATTTGGAAGGGAAGGTGACTGAAACTTCTAGACAGAGAAAGGCTGAGAGACTGTGGGAGAGAAAAATAAGATGCAAATTTGCTGCACAAGCAGAATATAAAGGACATGCCCACGGAACTGAGCCTGGCAAAGAGAAAAGGAAGAGGTTTGAAAAAGAAAGGCCAAGATGAGTTTGGGAGAATGGGGCAGAAAAAGATTGCTTTGATGGCAAAAGGTGGAAGAGTGTAAGCCCCCTTCCTTCAGAGCCATGAAAGGACCAGTTCGCCCACCAGTTCACACGCGTTTCTGCTAAAACACCTGCGTTTCACAGTTGCCCAGAGAAGAAAGACATTACAAAATGAGTCTCCCATCATGGAAAAGGGGAGAGAAAACCTTACTCCTTACTGGAGCTTTTTTGGCAAACAGTGATACACTGATTCCAAACTTAAATAATCTTAAATTTTCCAGTCTTACATTAACTCAAAATCAGTTTTTCAACCATGGCTGAAACATATTTGTCATAAGAGTCCTCAGAGGACAGCACTAAAGTGGCTGCCCTATGAGCATCTGGGTAGTACAGAGGGAATGAAGAAAGGACAGTTTCTATATGTGATATTTTAAGCAGAATCTTCGTGTTATTTACCTTTTTTTCTAATGTTTAAAAATTCTGTCTCACTATCACACCTTCATGTTTGAGCAGCCTGATATGTTAAGCAGCAATGGCTTCCTTCGCATTCCTCTGTAGTTCTGTTTGCACCACACTCCTGTCCGTGAGGCACAGCGACACTGGCAGGAGATCATCTCCGATGGGTCACGCTCACCACCATGCCCACCAGCCACCTCGAGGTTTTTCAGTAAATAATTACTATATTAATCACGTGAAGGTGGCTTTGGAAATGGAAACACACGGCTGTGGGGTACTTCAGAGTGCAAAAAACTCCCCCTGTAGCAGAAAACCACTCAAAGGGCTTGAGTTTTGCTTCTGTTGCAGATAACAGTGCTCTTACAATCTCTTACTGCTCTTACTATGCGCACCCCAGGTAAGATGCTGCTTTAACCTTGGCTTAACAGGAATGGAAAAATGGTTTACACCAAATTTCTCTCTATATAACGAGGAGCAGAATGGGGCCACAGAGCTTAAACAGAGAAAAGAAAGTATAGTGCATAGCAGAAGTGAAAGAACTAAATGTATTCGGGGAAGCAGTGAGTAAAAAAAAAAAGTTTTATTTTAATATGATTCTCTTTCAGCCTATTAAGTTCTCCAATATCAGAATGCAGTCTGCTAAAAGTTAGTAAATAAAGGCTTTCAGGAGAGCTTTATTAAATCACTTATGACTTATCAAGTTAAAACTCCCTCTCAGATATCTTAATAAAACTTTCTAAGAATATATTTAATTTTACTGGAAACCAGAAGCCAGTTACTAACTACAGGAGCTACTGTGCACTACACCACTGACGGGCTTTCTGTAAACAGAATATTTACCAACTACCTGGATTTAGTTCTCTAAAGTTTCGGTTTCTGAAGGTCAAATAACTATGTAACTGCTTAATAAAGAAGCAAAGAAGTACCTCTAAATATCTCCAAGCTCTGATGGGCTTATATTCTGCTCCTTAGGTGAGGTATTAGCAAAGCTTATTTATTTTCATTTCCAAGGCTTTTATTTGCTCATTCCCTTGTGGTAAAGCTGATTTCCATGATGATTCCCTTCTTAATTTTAATACCCTTTTTACTCATCATATAGACATAAGAATTTTCCATAAAATAATGAAACCCTTCCAAAGGAAATGAAGACAACTAGGAGAGGAAAGTAAACTACAGCTTACTTTTTTTTTTTTCAATTAATTGATCCACTGTCATATGCATATATGAAAGATTTTTTTAATGAAAGGAAAATAAGGTTAATTAACATAAAACCCCTCACTCCTTGAGATGCTGAATTTTGTATTTTATCCATGCTGCCTTAAGTGCCTTGATTTCCCAGTAATGACCTAGTTCTCCTAATGAGTAACATTAACCCCTGGCTGTAGCTGTCCAGGACTTAATTGTCAACTGGAGCTGAAATAGGAGAGTTTGCCGATCAGCAGGTATGTGGTATATTAACTCATGTCATTTCAGACCCTAATAAATAAATCTGTTGCTAAGGCAACAGGAACATCAGCTGTATCACTTTTTCTTTTTTCTTTTCTTTTTTTTTTTCCTTTTTAGTGGAAACTGCCTTTCACACTGAGCTTTTAAAAAAGGAAATTAACTACATGCAACTGTAATTAGAAGAAACATAATTTCTCATCTCAGAAACATATCTACATTAATGAAAAAAGGCATTCAAAAAGAGGACTGCTTTCTACTGTGACCAGGGTAACTGAAATTATTTCCCTCAACTGAGGGAATGCAATTTGAAGTACACATCTGAGTGAGAACAGATCACAAAATATTTTAGCTCTTTGTATTTCTGAGATAGTTCCCCTCTCCTTTATTACACTGCTGATATCAAATGAGCAAAGTGCTTCAACTATTAATCAGGAGCCTGGGCAATTGAAACCAGACGAGAAAAAATACCACACAAAAGCTAACACCTTCACTACTCTCTGTGTATCTTCCAGTATGATTGGCAGAAATGCAATCTTTTGGAAAGATAAAAAATACTCCACTTCCAGCTCATCAGACTTATCAGCTAATGAAAATTTAAGTACCTGATTTCAACATAGATGCCACTGCTCCTCTCTGTCCCATGGCGGCAGTTACCTGAAACTTGAATGGGAAAAGCAAGAGGAAGCTGGGGCAAAGGTGTCACACCTGGGCAACACGAATGCATCTCAAAAGGTACACGCAATTTGGTGCACCATACTACAAAAGCTGGTTATTCACTTTCTGCTTCATTTTCTGCAAGATCAGATTCTGAATACTCCAGTTTTAGACTGATAGATTTGAAGTTTTAAGGAAAGGTAAATTGTATGCAAGTGCAGGTAGTACAAGTGCGAGGAGTTGGACTTCATGATCCTTGTGGATCCCTTCCAACTTGGGATATTCTAGGATTCTATGAAATACTTTGGTTTTCTGTAAGACTTGGGAAGGAATATCTCGGTGCTCCACACCTTTGGGGATGGTGCGTTACTGAGGTCTCTCGGTGCCTCACAGGTGAACGTCACAGTGATCACTTAAGTCCTGCCACTTTGCCATAGGTTGAAATGTTTGATACAGACTAAAATTTTCAAAATTGATAGGTTTGCGTTTAGCATGTGTCTACAGGAGAGTTCTTCTGAAACTCCAGTTATCCACACCTCATCCAGAGACTGGTCAAGAAGGGAAGTGAAAAGAGGTTCATAAGGCCATTATTGCTCTTGGAATACTTAGTACAGGATCTGTTCATACTATAAACATAAAAAAACTGCTCCTCAAAATTATATTTGGCTTTTAAGTTGAGGGTTACAGAGGTACCTATAAAGGCATCCTTTTCCTGTTATCAAAATTAGAGATGTTTTCTCCTCTGGACTATCAACTTATAGTCCTTTGAGAAAACATTTTACAAGAAAGACTGAAAAAATGATCCTGTGATGTTCACCATAGGAGGTGAATTTTCACAATTGAGAGGTCTTTACTATATACTGAAAATTTCCGCAAGCTCAGAAAAACAGTGATTAAGGAATAGTGCATCTTCCACTGGAAGGGTTCAATATCCTAAATCCCCGACTGCCAGAAGAAGTTTCAAGGTTAGATTTCACCAATGAATGAACAACGAAAGAAGAATGGATATTTCCAAACTCCCCTTCCAGTTAACATTTAAATCTGAACTTCCTGGAGTATTTCATCACCTTTCTTGTTTACTACTCAAAAGAAACTAATATCTGCTCTCAAATATAACTTTAGCTTGCATGAAAATGAAATTAGACTATTTTCTTTTTGCTTTAGGTGTTCAAGAAGTCAGGGTGTCAGCTTCTACATAATCAGATCTCTACATACACTTTCATGGCAATGTTTTACCATTGGTGAACACAGTTTTCTTAGGGAGTATTATGTAACTTTTCTTACACACTGCTAAAAAGTATCCATCCTAAAACTGTTATTTTACATCCTATGGGCTTTTTACCGTATCTGGTACCTTTCAGTTAAGGCTGTATAAACACTTGCATTTTAAGCCTTTGTTTTCAGTCTGTTTTATCTATCCAACACTTTCACCTTTTCGGATTAAATTTGCCAGAATCAGTTGCTTTCCAAATATGAGGTTTCCCAGTAGGAACTCACTCCCCATACAGTACAAATCTAGAGCCAAATTCTGTGCTACTTTCCAGTACAAGGGGGCAGAAAAACACCAGCCAGCTGAGATTTTCCTGAAATGGGGGATTTTGCAGGTGACATGAGCAGGCTTTCTTTCGAAAACAGTCAACCTCTACCTTCCTTACATGACACTGCATGTGTAGCCACCTGGAAAGGAAAAGCAGGACCACGGCCTTTTCTTCTACACGCTTTCTGCGGGTTGTTTACAACGTTGGAGGTGCCTGTTGAGGCTAAAAATAGTTATGGGTACTCAAAGGTGACTTCTAGGTGGAGCACTTACTGTTTCATCTTTTGTTGCCTTTTCACACCTGAATCTTGATGGGTTTGGTCCAAAATATTCTGCATTGTGAGCAAAATATAACTTGAGTATAGATTCACTGTGTATTAAAGAAACTGTATTCTCCAGAGTCACTGTATTAAATACTTTTGAATTCTGAATTCCTGTTAAAGCTGAATACACTAACTACAAAATTCTGTATCGCACTGCTGAGATGAAGAGTCACAAGGTGCTACATTTAAAAAAACGCCCTTGTAGACTTCTCTCCTTTGCGGTTTGCAGTGGACTTGTGCTCAGCTCACTGATCAACAGCTGTCCCCTCCCGAAGGCACCGAATTAGCTGTGCTGTCCGAGATGTGCCCTCTCCAAGGACTTGTTCCTGAGCAAAGGGGACCAAGTCCTCACAGTGGGCAGCCACATGCTAGTGCAGTGATGGTACATGGTGAGCATAAAACAAGCTTTTCTCCATGGATTCATTTCTTCAGCTCTTTGATTTCAGTGATGCTCTACATTCAAAACAGGCAGCGGGGCACAGCGCTATCTCTTTGCACACCGTTTTCCCTTAGACCAGAAATCTGCAGATAATTTTTGCAATCTAGATTTTTTTTCTTCTGAATTTCCTCATCGTGACTTCCACTGCAGTTCCTCACGCTCCTGTATCTCCTTCCGCACGCTTTTGTCACACACTGTTACATACGACACGAGATAATGTGCTTATCTGATCTTTCACGTGAATTGATAAGGGCTATTTGTTTGCATGCGTGTGTAAATTCTCGCTGATTCTGCGTGTGATCTTTTATCACACCCATGCAATTAGGGGAAGAAGAATTGATTTCTGACAACTTTCTGCTATCGAGTCTTTAACTGCTGAGATGATACAGCACACACAGGGAAGAAAGAAAAAACATGAGGCCCTTGAATTAAAAGAAACATTGCAGGTCTTCTCCATGAAAGAAAGGAGTAAAGAGACCAGAATCTTATAATAATAAAATTAGTACATGCCATCTGCATGATGTGGCTATGTTTTGGGATACAATGGGTTTGCAACTTTGCACATCCACTGTCCCACTCAAATGCAGAAAGAGAGGAAACTGGCATAGCCCCAATTACAGCAAAAGCTTTGGCAGGTGCCCATGGCCTTGCTGGGGGGCAACGAGAGGGGATAACATACGCGCATAAATGCTCGTGTGCAAATTTTGCGGGGAGAGAGGATTGTGCCACACCAGTCACCGCCATCTCCTTCATACACTTGTCGTTCATCAGATGCATATTTTGTTACCTTGGAAAGAAAACCTGTGGGATAGTACAGGGTTCTGATCAAATCTGGGGACTTTATCCATTGATCATCACAATTTTGCTGTCTGTTTCCACCAAAGCACATTTACACGGAGGGAAAACTAATTCTTTGGCAGAGCCGCTGTCACAGAGAGACGCTCGGAAAACCATCGCAGCCTTTTATCCAGACCTCTGGCTATAAGTCATTTCTATTAACAGTGTCTTGCTATAGATGTTTATAACAAAACATTAAAGACTTGGTGAGAAAGGAGAAAACAAATTACTCTGCAGAGAACCTAGCAACTCTGCTAAAATACTGCCACTTATTTATCTGCTGTCAGCAGAGGTTGCACACTGTAATCCTTGACAGGCTCGGATTCAGGAAGAATGAAGAGAAGGGGCAGGGATTGCATTTGAGGGCCTGTTCTCATGCAAAGGCATTTTAACACAGATTTAAAGTGAGAACACATCTAGAAAATGTCACTTTGGATTTCGAGACACCTCCCGGCGGGCAGGGCCTACCCGGGGCGGCTGGGTGCCGGGGCGCCGAGGCCAGCACCGTGCAGGCCGCGCCCGGCCCCGCGCAGCACCAGCACCGCGAGGTCGGCACCACTTCGTTCCTAGAGTTCCTCTGTAACAACAGAGTTCAGAGATACGGTTTAGCCAAAGGGATGTTTTTGTTAGGTGAAGGGGAACACAGGAACATAAAAATCTTCCTCTTATTATTTTTTTTAAAATGAAAAACACATGTAAATCACCAGCGTAGACAATGGTAGTTAAG
>VXAL01002527.1:240645-253506 GCA_013399475.1 Chauna torquata
TCTTTAAATCCTAATTTATGTAGGAGTCAAGCTGAAGTTTATATGTTTTTAGCGATTATATGGCATAGTAGATTTTCGTCAGTTCAGAGAGAAGATTCAGAGATCTGGTAAGTATTTGTGTCAGCAGTTGGAAAAATATTGCTTCATTGTTAATATAGTCAAACGTTTTCTATTTGTGTAACACTGAAAGGGTGTTTTTAAAATGTCGGTAGAGGGTTAACATCAGCTGTCCAATGTGACCACATATCTTTACACTTAATCACTTGCATTAAAGTAATTAAGATAATTTAAATAACATTAGATATTGTCATCAGTGAATTGCTTTATACAAAAAGACTGTTGCCAGAATTATGCTTATCGTTTCAGCAGCAGCAGTATCTTTTTCTTGGGCAAAAAAGAGGAATCATTAATAGTTAAACGTCTGGTTAGCATTACTGAACATATATTCAAATGAATTATTTTGAATAATCGGATGCTAGTGATGTGTCTTTTTCCTGCACGCCTGTGTGTAGTGTCAGTTTGTGTTTAGGCAATTATTTTATACTTGACAGAAGTCACAGAAATGGTATCAAGCCAAATTCATAAATCTTTTGAAGGTACAGTATTTTGATTTGTTCACCACTTACCACCTGTGAGGCCAGGCAACATGTAAAGGTCTCTGCTGATAGTCCATTCCACTCCAGATATTACAGAGGTTAAAAGTCAGATGTTGCTTATCTTCTTCTTGACAAGGATTTGTACTTTCTGATGCTTCAGACTTGTTCAATCTCTCTGGTGCTGTTAATGGGGAATGCAGTCCCTCGTGCTGTGTGGTACAAAGTCCAGGCTGTGCTTCACAAAGTCCAGACTCACAACACACATTGCTGTTTTTCATTAAACCTCCTAAAGCTCTGCTCTTCTGCTGGCCAGGCAGGCCCTCAAATTGATAAGCATCTCCATTTCTTTTAACACCAATTACGTTTTCCAAATGGGCAAGCTTATGTTCTGGCATGAACCTGTTAGCAAAAAGAAGAGAAAAAGCTATACAGTGTTTATCCTGGACTTCAGTTTTACCTGGCAATTTTGAATTAATTAATACTAAATGAAAAGACAAAAAATGGTTGGTATTTTACATCTATCCAATCAACAACTCCACTCAGTAAATGACACATTTCATATATATTTTAGTGAATATGGTACCTGTGAAATACTCACTGGCTGGGAATCCAAAGGTCTCCACTGAACTACAACACTGCTAACAGCACATGCATTAGCAGGGAGAACAAAACTACTTCTCTACTAAAATAAAACTAAGCAAACATCTCTGGGAAGTAAAATGGCCAGTAAAGTCTTGGCATTTTTTGCCAGGACTACAGCTAAGGTTGCTAATAAATGCCAAATGCAGCAGTGTTTGATATAATGTGAGTCTTGTCTATGTCTAGGCTGACACCAGCATGTTCTCTCAGCAAAGGTAAGTGAAAACTAACACAGAAAGACTATTCGTTGTCTAATAACATGGGCCAAACCTGTACCTGTGGCATGGAACTGGGTTTTTATCCAACTATCCTTGCCTGATTTCTGTAACAATCATCTGAAAAGATTAATCAAAAATTAAAAAAACAAAAACCTAGGAGGAAAGGATTTAGCTGCACATCCCTTCATGGGATAAAAGCAACCACCCTCGTGTTTTTTTCATAGGTGTGAGTAATGAACACTGAAGAAGGGGAAACTGAGGCTGAATTCTTCATGGCCTTGCCAGTGTAGCACAGACACTACTGAATGCCACCAGCTCTCATGTCTGGTGCTCAGGCAAGCCTTTTGCATGCGCTGCAGAAAACCCTTCCAACAGCAGGATGCATTTGCACAGAGCTATTTTCAGGCCACTGACCTAATTTTTGTAATACATGAAATGTAACATTTTATGCAGATCCAGTTTCACTATTTGGTTTAAAATAGGAATGAATGAATTACAATCCTTGCTCAGGAAACACTCAAGCGAAGCTCCTCCATTCAAATGTGACTCTTCTAAGTTAACATAAAGAGGACTACATGCACTGCCATCATGGGATCCTCACTCTAAATGTCTGTCTGTACCTCAAGCTAATTTACCCAAATATTATTTACTTACACGCTTTTCAGTGTGATTATGGTTCTTCCAGATAAGTAGAGACATTTAAATTTCCCGTTTCCTTTTAATTTCCAAATGTTTACATACTGTAGCCTGCTTATTGAACTGTTTACTAAAGCGAACACTTGCTCCACTTTATCAACCTCCTCCACAGTTCTTCAGAATTCTGCTCCATCACAGTAAGAGCTCATTTCTGGGCTGTGAACAAACTGTTCCCTTTGCTTTGTCAAAACAAATATTCTTAAATGCTGGAATCATCCATCCTACCCTGCAATACAGCACCTTTACACACAAACATACTCTTTTTCTTTGAAATTACTACCAAAATACAAACACACGCACGTTATAGGAGCTTTACTACAGCTGTACTTGAGTAATTGCTTTGAGGATTTTTCTTCAAAAGCTTTAAATCTCCTTTCCTAAGTCAATACGCTGCGTAACTGTTCCATGCAATACATTCTTTGATTCGGGTTGCTGTCCCTTGGCTTACTATTTTTGCGGGACCAAATCACCTATGAGATCCTCCTTTTTCTCAGTGCTCACCGTTACTTGTTGGAGCTGCTTTGTAGATGCGATCAGAACAGTTCAGTCCCATTAAATCGTCTCACCCAAATCCATTACGTATGTTACGAACAAAACAAGCTCCCAAATGAGCCCGAGTTGAACTACACCCATCTCAGTGAATTAGCTACCCCCAGACTCTCAAACTTTCATCACCTTTACAAATAAGGTCTTCTGCACTTAAAACAGGCTATTGTTCCTAATAACATTTAAGGTAGAATTTTATTAAACATCTTTCATAAATTGAAATCTGCATGTGCCGCCTATAACCCTTTTTGAAGAGATATCTAAGCCAGAGCACACACATATGAATTCAGCATGACTGCCTGTATTCCTGTGTGTCTGGCTACTCAGTACATACATGCTCTTAAAAGCTAAGTCAGCACTGGAGACATCAGCTGAGTACCTAAGCTCACGGCATGGATGCCTCCGAACACCGCCAAGCACGGACCAGGCTCATGCTCTGAATCAACTTCTGTAGGGCTGACAACGGTAAGTGACAGCCCAAGCTGAATTACCTCAAAACTGGTCTGTCATGAAGCTAGGACACATACCCTAGGACACATCAGTGACATTAATGTGTATTTTACTTCACCCAATTACTCCTGTGTGTGGAGGGAAGGGACAATTTGACAAGCCCAACATACTGACATTTGGAAAAACCTTGTGAATAGATGTAAAATTTTGTTAAACTACCTCACATCCATGTGGGGATGTATTTTTATATATTTAAGCACAGAAAAAGGTGAAGCAGAAACAGGTTAAGAGATTTGCCCTAAACCACTAAGTCTGTGACTAAATGAAGAGTACTGATTTATCAAATCAAATTGAACTAACATTTTGAAAAATCATTGCCACAAGAAGAATTACTCGATGCATTAAAGGTCAGATTGCCTAGGTATGCTGTTATCTCCCTGTCTGTGTTTAACCTCCCAGCCAATCATCCCCTCAGTACACCATTTCTATACCTGAACAGGTTTTTTCCTTGGTTTTTAGTCCTCATAAATCTGATCTGTCGTTGCAGAATTTATAATAATATTAGATAAAACTTCACTGATTTCTCTCTGGAATAAACTATTTCATATCCTTTATTTAAGACATGTGTGTGCAATCAATTCTGTTGTATTTACTTGTATTACACACAGTATTCATCATCTTGACAATTTTTAAAAGTTTTAGAACACCATTTCACTTAACAGTTTAAAAAAAAAAGATTTATTTGATGGCTAACTTTGGAACAAGTTATCTGCATTAACTTCCATTGTTTTGGCATAAAGTAGTTCTGTATATTTTACTAACAACAGTGGAGACATGATAAAGGATGTAGGCAGAGAGCCATAAACAGCTCTCGCTGCAAGCCACAACGTTCATGTAAAAGCATTAATTTTTTGGACTTTGATTGGAAGACATCTCCACGTTCAGCCACTTGGATTTTACTAAATACAACCATGTATAAAATGTTGTACCTGAATATAACAATTTTAACTGCAGAAAGACCATTGTAAATCATATGTAGTATAAACTTGTCCACATGATTGGAATAATATAATAGATACTGTAGTCCCGAACCACTAGCTAATGTTCTTTATGACACTTAAATAAATGACCTGAAAATAAAATAGTAACAACCCGAAGTCTTCTAAACCTGTTCATTTGCCTTTCCCAAATGCATGCTGGAGAAAGACAATGTACAGTTAACACATTTTTTGTGTTTACATTTTCTCCAGAGCATTTTTGCTCCAGCTATTCTTCTTCTCCTCTTCCGAATTCATATTAATTCTTCTTTTCTGGCACCCTCCAGACAGAGTCATCTCTCCATCCAGTACCTGCCCCGATCTTGGTCAGTGACAAACATCAAGAGCATGCAGGATTTCTACATCACCACCCAGCTGGGAATCACAAATTCATCTATAACTTGGGGAAAGAAAAAAAAAAAAAAATGTGCTCCCGTGTTTTATTTGGAGTCAGGATCTGCTCCCACAATGATCATAGTTTCTGAAATCACTGTCCAAATTTCAGAAAATACAACTGCAGAGAGGCAGAGCTGGCATAGGAGGCTACTAGGTGTGGAGCAGATGTAGGCTTCCGAAGAAAGTTAGTGTGCTACAGCAGCAGATAGGTAGCATTTACATATCAAGAAAGATGCACCATTTTTCTAAACCTTAGTTACAACACACCCTAAACATGTAAGAAAAATGCCATAGCATTCTGTTTTCTATGGGAGATGGATTTTATTTTCATTGTTAACCTGAGGCTGTGAAATCTTGTACATGTGGAACTTTCCAGAAAAAATAAATCACCAAAGCATATAAATTTTAACACTTTCAACAGATTCTGCAAGGTACTTTCCTTTATATTTAAGCAATGTGGAAAATGTTTTTTTACTTTTGTGCATAACTCATATATTTAAACACCAACAGTTCAGAACAAACAGTGAAAGACTTAGACTTCTAATTTTAGTATCATGACTTGTTTTCAAAACTTTTGAAAAGTTTTGAAAATTTTATTTACGCAGATTTCTGAGGATTTCTGATACATTCAACGGACAATTATAAAAATTTATGAAGACTTTAAAAAGAGAAAGCCTTGAAAACTTTTACTTTTTCCATACTGGATATAGATGTTTAGCTAAGAAGATGGCTTACAAATGAACTTATTAAAGTTCATACACAATAAAAATTCCATACGCTAAAAGTCAGAGTTTCAAGCTAAATATTTGCCATTTTGAACAGCAGATTTTTTTAAACTCCCCAGTCTCACAATACCAATTTTCTTTTCATTTATGCCATGAAACCACACTCTGAGGAAACCTGTACTTTTACTTGGAACGTTTCCCCAGCTCTTTTTTAACATGTTGACATGTTACATCGTACATGTTTATTCGCAGCACTTTATTTGCCCTAACGAAAAATTACTTATGGGAATTGGTTTCTTTTCATGGCACCAAGAGTCACTTTGTGTGCCATTTTATTAAAAACAACAACAAAAAAGAATGGAAGTGCAATGATGTCACTGCGAGATGAATAGAAACCACATTAGAAAGACTAACTGGAGTGCTGGTTTAGGTTGGATCCTATTATATGGGCAAGTTTCATGTGTTGTATACTGATTTGAATAGTTGTTCTAAATAACAGGAATAGTTTGTGAGAATGGATATAAGCTAAGAAAAGTATTTTAATTCTCAGAAACTGGCAATTCTGTAACTTCATTTACATACGCAAGCAAAGTCAAAGATAGGTCTGAAAGTGCTGTGGATTTTTTTTAATTATATGATGATTAAAAGGTTTAAAAATAATAAAAGGAGACAAGTACTTCTGCAATTCTTGTGTTTATACAGAACATAAGCAAAACTGCTCTCCAAAAGCCAAATCAAAGAGGGTCACTTGCAGTCCCAAATAGCCATGATCAGATGTATTAGAAACTTTCCCCAGGCTTTGGAGCTGCAGCAAATACATTGTAGACTGCTGTGCTTCCTTTGTCACTGATGCACAGTCACGGCATAACTTATAATTTAACAAACTCATTGTCTGAGAATTTCCTCTGTCTTTCTTTAAACATGATAACAAATGTCTCTTTGCTAACTGTAATATTTTAGTAGAATTTATGCGACCTAAAACACCACAGATTTCATGCAGAGCTTATAAGAGGCTAATACCTGGAGTCCATTTGGCTTATAATTGTTGCGATAGACAGTCGGTTTTGTCATTTTCTTTGACAAGCACCACAACAACTGGGAAATTCTACTTTTGCCCTTTCTTACCTTCTGCTTCCCTGAATTTATCCTGTTCCCATGATGAATTTGTTCCCACAATTGCTACAAAAGAGCACAAAACTACACAACCATGCACACATATTATTGGCCAAGCACTGTACAAACACCACAGCTGCATGGACATTTCCTAGCTTTCTGAAAAGTTGGAATTTTGTCCACGCTGTTCTAAGGAAAAATGAATAGTCACTCAAGCAGTTCTTTCATAGCCAAACCGGAATACACAGCAACTAAATTAGTATATACTTGGGTTTTATACTTAACGTTACAAATCACCTGATAACAGTAAAACTCATTCATTAATATTTACCTACTCCTGAAAAGATAGCAACAATCTTTTAGGAGTTGGACTTGATGATCCTTGTGGGTCCCTTCCAACTGGGGATATTCTAAGATTCTATGAAATGACAAAAGTGGGAGACCAGTCTTTAGTAATTTTTTTTTCTCGATTTTTTTTTCTCTATAAGTACTGTGACATTTTGCTCTGCAGTAAGAAAGAGTTGTTGAGTGTGGTCAGGTATCCCAGAGCTGTGTTACAGTTCAAACCTAAAAGCCTGAAAGGACATTTCCAATATCTAGGAAATTTGATATTAGGGTTTACTGAAGTTGTCACATACTTTCTGGGTTCTAATTTCACTTTCTGATCTTTAGCAATGCTTGTAATTCTCCATTCAGAAGAGGGAAGAGATTACTTGTCAGCAGTAATCTCTAACACAGATAATGCCATATAAATATTAGGGGCTTATAAGCATGGACAAGGATTAGGAGCAAAGAGAGAGAACAGAAAGAAAACTGAACAGAGCCAAGATTAAGCACTGGGAAGGGCAAGGCAAAAGAAAATACAAGGTCTGTGGCTAAGCTTGTCTTCCCACAGCTGAACATGTATTTTCCTGGGTAGAATAAGTAGGGTTTACACAGAGATTTGGAGTGCTAACAGCACCTCCCTGTTTGTGAGGTGCAAGATATAGAAGCATGGAAATATCTGAGATGTGATCATTTCCCCGTCATTATCTTCTCTCAACTGTCTTCTCTCCTCCATGACACAAAAAAATACAGAACAGACCCAGGGAATCACTTCCAACCTCCCGCTCAAAGCCCATCCAATTACATCAGGTTGCTCAGGGCTGCATCCAGTCAAGTTTTTGACTATCATCAAGGCCAAAAATGAAGATTTACCATTCAGACATTAACAACGTGGGAGAGAGCTAAAGCTGCCAGCAGCAGCAGAACATCTTCCTTCGTAATGTTTACATCCTGGCCAGAGAGAGACAAGATGGGGTATATGATCTACACAATGAAGTATACACCAGGAGAGGTAAATCATGAAGTCTGACTTCCTTCTGACAAATCATCCAAAAATATTGCTGTTTTGGCAACAAATGCTGAATGTGACAACCCTTGTCACTCCAGTGGTGCACCTGGTTAGCAGGCAGGATGCAGAGCTGCTCCCAGAGAAGTAAGGCTGGATCCAAGACAACCACCGGCAGCTGTTTTTAACCAAAGTGGTAACATGGTCCTTTGGAGTGGGGAAGGAAGATGGGACAGGCAGGAGAGGAACGATCTCAAAAGAGTAGAAGAGAAACAGCATAATTCACAGATATCTCAAACCCTAACTTCCACCGATGTTTCCAAACAATTTCTGAGCAAAATACCTCAGTGTCTAGTATTCATATTTGACACTGCTGAGAAATTCCCCTTTTACTTAGCATTTACACTTTTCTTTCCAATCTAGTCTCACTCTGATTCAACAATGCTCATATTATTTTATTCTCTAAGACGCCATACCTGCACCTCAACACAGGGAGGATGGTCAAACCAATCCTAACTTACCCCTGCATATTATATTTGAATTTCTAACATGACAATTACTGCGTAAAATGCACTGTAAGGCCTACATACCATATGAGCTGGATTTTAACTGAAGCGTTCTTCAACTCTTATTCCCCTAAATCCATGGAAAGGTACCACTTTCCAAAACACAAGCCTGCAGAGAAACTATGCAAAACAAGAAGAAAGGCAGGTGAAATGACTCCAGAACAAATATAGTCCCTGACAGTCTATGCTTTCCTGGTTTTGAGTCCTCTGTGGTGCTGCTCTTCTTGTACATCATGGGAGCCAAAAGCATGTCTAGTCTAATCCAGTACTTGCGGGATTACTCCATTTTGTTACGTATTTACTGCTGAAATAATTATTTCAACAATGTCTTAATTGCTTTAGGTCAGCAAAAACAATCAGATGTTGATTACTCTGCACTTTAATACCAGAAGAGAGACTCCGGATGCACTGAAGTCACAGGCAAAACTCTCTCTGACTTCAAGACAGACAAGTTTGGCCCTAAATAAGAGGCTTCTGAATTCGCAACTTCGGTTCCCTGAAATGCTTTAAAATTAAACGTAAGAACCTGTGCAGAGCTATAATTTCTAGGAACATCACTCTCAAAAAATGAAATGGTGATAATTTAAAAATTCCTCAGAAAGATGGTAATGAACTACAGTACGTATTTTATAACGCAGATGATAATAACTTACGCATCATTTTGCACAAACATACAAAAACAAGTATTAATTGATTGCTTTTTTTTTTTAAAGCAATTTTCTCTATAATTAAACATCACGACTGTTTCGATATGCTACACCAACACTGCAAGGTAGCAGATACACTTTTGGAGTACCAAGAGTCACCTTGATAACAACTGACAGAAATTCAGAAATTCTGGACTTAAGTTCTGCTTCTGCAAAGGTTCAAAAGAATGAATTACACTATGGAAAAAGAAGTTAAGCTTCTGAGAACTGCAAGGTTTTTAAGGTTCTTTAGAATCCTAAAGGATTGGTCATGTTTATTACTGCTTACTTAAACAGGAAAAAAAACCAGCTCAGCTCTTGAGTGCTTATTTAGAAAATGCAAATTTCACATATAGCTCCAAACAATACAGTATCTTTTCTTGCTAAACAGAATTCAAAATGGGTGTTTGAAAACTGATATCACACCTTAAATCATCTAGTCTTTTCTTCCTTTCTTTCTTCCATTCTCTCTTTTTCTCTTTTTTTTAATTAAAACTAATACCAGGATCCTGTAGCATATAATTTCCTGTTTTGTGGAAATCCTTCTAATCAGGATATATAGAATGGATGTCCCCTTTAACCAGGCTGTTTTGCAACATACGCAATGCAGAAGGGAGTGCTATCATAACACTTCAATAGTTAAGTGACTTTATGAGAAAAATACTTCCAAATGTTTCCTAAAACCTTCCAAACCGCACCAAAGAACATTATCGTAATATTATGTTTCCCTATGGCCTCCAATATTTAAGCTTGCTATTCTCGAAGTGATACTTGGATGAAAAATATGAGTTTATGTAATGTATAAATTGTTCCTAAAAGAAAAGTTGCCTTTAAATTACTCTGTATAGATGTCAGATATTTTACATTTTTAATAGCCATTCTGTATTAATTGAACAAATAGTATTCCAGTGCTTTGGGCTGTACATGAACAGTCTGTATTTTAAAACTGAACAGTTACTGTGTGATCTTATTCATGGCAAATACTGAAAACAATAACTGTCCTAACTGATTACGTATCAAGTTACGCTTAATAGATATCCATATTTCTTGCACAGTATACATAATCCATATAAACTGTATACCATATATCAATAACATATTCCAGCGAATCCAGCATCAAAGAGTTCGTTTATAGTAGGTTTTCATTTGACTCAGGGTTGTAATGTTCTGTGCAAGCATAAGCTAACCATTTCAGTGATTTTGCCAGCAAGCTGCTTTTTGGCAGATTATTGGCAGTACATATTGGCAACAAACTAGTGCAACTAAGCCCTTCTTATAACTTACAGGTAAATAATGATTTTAATAAATTTATGTAAAATGTTCCACTTGCTCACATCTGGTTTTGATAGTTCACTCAACTGTGCAAATGCAAACTTCTGTGTGTTTTTCAGGAAAACACATATTTCACCTTAATTATTTAACACTTTCTCAGGTACCCCAAGAAATAAATATGCAATGAAGCCTACCTTCACTTGAAGGTTTAACTGAAGTAGACTTCATCTGAAAAGCTAAAGAAATGAATTAAAAATAATTTTATGCACGCAAAAATCTAAAACATCTTGTTATGAATACATTCACATCATAAGAAAAACACAGGGCTATTGTACAGTTATCTCAGCCAAAGGGCAATAAAATCATAAGGTCCAGTCACTTGCCTCTGGCCCTGAGGACTGTGCAGTCATACAAAGCCTCCATTTGAAAATGTGTTATTCTGTTAGATACATTTGCACTTTTTTGCACTACAACTGAAGTTCAAATGCATATGCATTTGTGTCTCAGCTAGGCAGTGTGGTTTACAGGAAACCCCAAGTTTTAATCCCAACTTTGCCAGCATCTCATTGTTCAAATACCTAAAGTCTCTCTCAGTCCCTAGAACTAGAACGCAGTAGCTTGCTGCTTTACAAAGGCTCTCTGCCTTACGACAGCAAAGTTTTTGCCAGAAGGCTCTAAAAGTGATACTACTAGTAGTAGCAGTATCATCAAAGGAAAAAATACAAGCCTTGGACTCTGTTTCTGTGGTATAAATCAGGATGACACTGATGCTGATTTAAGATAGCTGAGATTCTGCCCTTCCATACCAGAAAGCCCCGCTGGTACATCACGGGATGTACCGCAGGAAGCCTGCATTGCCAAATTCCTGGAAAATGCACACAGCCCATCACTGAGCTACCTATGATACTAAAGACTGCAAAACAAGAAGAGGAATATGCAGTTTTTGTTGGAAAAAGGGAGAAAACAGTATCAGCAAAACAGCACTGTTACATTTATGTGCTGTGAGCTAGCAGAGTTACAGGCATGGTGACGTTATCTGCGTGAGGCCAACAGGAAAGACAGTGCCTACCTTGTAAGGAAGCAAAAGCTTGTGAACAGCTTGAGCTAACACCCGCTCTGCAGCAGAACATGGCCATCTTGAACATTACTGCATTAAATATAATAATAATAAGCAAAAACAAAACAAAAACAAACAAACAAAAAACACCACCAACAAAAAAACTACGGAGATGTAAAGAGCTCAACCACAGTCGTTCAACCCAATGCCTTTTCTCTACAACTCTAAAAATTGTTCATATGGAGACACCCCAAATGATCATGGAAAGGAGTGCTCTCAGAATGGTACTTTGAGGTTTCTACTGAAATACGTCTACAGTGAAAGAAAGGCCAGAACACAAGAATTTAAAGGCAAATGACAAAATCAAAATAAAAGCACCTAATTAAGCCAAAGAGAAGTTTCTTCAGTACTTCACTCCTTCAATGTCCAAGCCACCATCGTGGATATCAGTTCCTCTACTTGCCGTGCTCTATCTGGTGACAACAAATGCCAGCTGATCCCGTGCTTCTCATGTCCTTCAACCCTGAGTGCCTGGGAGCAATACATTCAGTCTGTGGAACATATGACCATAATTAAGGGAAGCAATGTACATTAAAAGGTTTTACATAGTGAACGTACATGTCTATTCTGCTTGTGGATACATTTCAAAGTTTTATTTAGGTAATTATTTTAAATGGGGCACAATTATTAAGCATTAGATTTTATTTGTGCCCAATATGGCTTAGAATTTGCTTGCAGTTTTTTAACATTTATTCATTTATGGGAGTCAGCAGTTTAGGATTTTGAAAGGCTTGGCAACATGGTTAAAGCCCAGTGAATTCTTGCTGAGATCTATTGGACGTGCTGGTAAAACTCTCTGTTGCTATAGTGGACTTGCTTTTAATTTGATCTGTTTCAAGGATTCAGTATACTTCCAGCATGCTATAAACCTAAGGGCACATATTTGTATTGTTTAAAGGCAGGAAATTCTGTGAACTGAAATGAGAACATATCCCTTTTGCCTTCATGGACTTTTGTTATTTTCTCTTCCTTTTGGGGCTTTGGAAACAAAACCAGTGAAAGCTGAAATTTTGAACAATAGCAAATTACTTTCAAGGAAAAAAAAGTAAAGTACTAAGTATGCTTTTATAGCTTTACTCATACGGTTTGTGTATATGTAAATTGGACGTAACCAGGCATCAGAAAAAAACTATTTGCAGCAGGCCTTTAGACTGCAATAGGATCATACTGTTTTTGTCATAAAAGACCGTGGACTTTGCTGTTTTACTTTATTATTATTATTCCTTTACTACCTTGTATTAACATGTACCCCACTGACTTCATGACAGAGCAGATTTGTTTCATGGTAACCACAGAACTAGGGCAATCACATTTTTATTGTAAGCAGAAAAACTAATAATCTCTGTAACTCTTTCACTTTAACTCCTTGTCCAAAGAGTCCCACATCACAGAATTATGGAGTGGCTTGGGTTGGAAGGGACCTTAAAGATCATCTAGTTCCAACCCCCCTGCCATGGGCAGGGATGCCACCCAC
>VXAL01002527.1:253965-268965 GCA_013399475.1 Chauna torquata
CTTCTCCCAGTCTGTACCCATGTCTGGGATTGCCCTGACCCAGGTGCAGCACCTTGCACTTGGACTTGTTGAACCTCATTAGGTTCATGTGGGCCCACTTCTCAAGCTTGTCCAGGTCCCTTTGGATGGCATCCCTCCCTTCAGTTGTATCAGCTGCACCACTCAGCTTGGTGTCATCCGCGAACTTGCTGAGGGTGCACTTGACCTCACTGTCTATGTCCTTGATAAAGATATTAAATGGCACCGGTCCCAAGACAGACCCCTGACATAGACATATAATGTAGACATCCCTCCTTTACCTGATGCAAAAGGTAGGTCTGAAAGCACAGAATTCTGGGACCATTTACATCATACAGACATATGAACAAGGACTGGTGAGATGAATGGAGACTCATGTTCCACTAAAATTAAGAGTTGGACAGAGACCGCCTTTTAGACAATTACAGCAGCCAACTTTGTTACAGTAGTTCTGTACTAATTAGCAGAGGGACTGGAGGCAGAGTAGCTGCATTAGCACAGATACCTGACCTCCCCGCAGTATGTATTATTCCCAGGAGAACACTGCATGAATATGTCAACACTGCTTTTGGTACTCAAACTATCTTGGTTAGAGCAGAGTAAGTATTCTTATTACACACAATAAATTGTACTGTACTACGTTATATGAATGGGGCAGAATTTACTAGCACTGAACAAGCTACCATGCATCAGCCGACCCACGGTTACAGCTCTCAGGGATACTCCTACCTCTTGGCAGACTACAGAGACGCAAGTCTGCAGCAAAGCTTCCTGCAGGATATTTCACGTGCAACAACCTCAACTGCAGCAATTTCAGCAAGAGCTGAAACACTTATCCAGCATTTACACAGCAGTGTTCCTTGCATACGGCATACAACGAGCTGACTGTTTCTATCTAATAAGCTTAATAGCTAAATATAAATTACAGTGGGATGTAAGGCTTGAGAGAGACATTCGATACCCAAGATATTGCTTGGCCACTGGATCTCTTCTAGCAAGTGTTTCTTCACACTCGTTAATCCCTCTTCCTGGACAGCAGCAATTATGACATTGGTGAACTGCAGAACTTCAGTTTATTTGCTTTCATTTGGCACAGAGCTCCGTGCCCATCTCATCTACTCTTGGAGGTTACAACAACCGAAGCTGGGATCACAATGAGACACCATCAATCATCACAATAAACATAACTCAGCTGTTTCTGTGCACTCAAAGCCTACAGTGGAGAAAAATCTTAATACGAGATTTGAAAGAGCATGAAGAAGCAGCTTCACTTTAAAGAAGTGCTCACAATAACGACTCCTAAAGAAATGCTACTGACCAACAACCCTGGGGAATAAACAGCTGAAAGGTATTCATGTTCATCTGTGGATTATCTGTCTTGTATATCTCTACATAATAGCAGAGCAGACCTCTAACTACCAGCTGTAACATTTCTATGGTCTTTCCTGCAGAGGTGGGCAATGAGGAGAAATGCTTAGTTCCCACCCCAGACATCCTGGGTACATCACCTTCCTGCTGGAAAAAGTGGGGTTCCAAAACCTAGCACCATAACCATAACCTCAATTACCCCAACTATTATTTATTCTTGGGGTCACTTAACCATACAGCCTCTCTTAGCACTGACTAACTTAACATTTTTGCCCAAGTGGTCAAACAGCAAGTAATATTAGATTTTGAAACGTAGCAGTATACAAATGTTTACATCACATATTCAACATACATATGCATGGATCACTGTAAGCCACCTGTTTACAGGTTCTTGGATCTTCTGTAAATGCAACTAGATATTCTTAGGACAAAAATTACAGCTAAATTCATGAACTACACAAAAAAAATGGCTGTGACACAATTTATTAAAAGTCATGCTAGATTAGAAGGTCCAACTAAAAGAAGCAGATGCACTGCTTGCTGAGTTGTAGTTGCAGACAGATTTTTTCCTGCTAACATCAAAAGGACAAGGTGTTCATATAAATGGCATTTTATTTTGATCCTATTATTCTATATGAGCTAGAGGAGAGATCAAAGGAAAAAGTACCCAGGTTTCACTATTAACACTTAACATAACTCCAGTCAGAAAATCCTTTCCAGATTGCTAGTGCAATTTAAAGCACAGCACATTTTGTTGTTCTGTTGGGTAATATACCTGAAGGCACTGTTTTGATTCCCTGACCACCTTTTTCATTGTGGAAAATTGCTTCTGATATATGTATTTTCAATTATTTTCTTTTTTATGATAGCAATCCCCAGACTCCCTAGGTTTGGGGACTACACTGTTCTGGGTCCTACTCGCTGTCACCGGGAGATAGGCTGCCCTGAAGTAGTGACAGTGTATTAGCGACTGCGTACAACAGGCAGGAAATTCAATCCCGGTGGAGTCAAATACTGAAGTCTGGTGCAGTCCCTGCCAATGGCAGTTCCACTGGAAGCAAAGCATACCAGCTTCAATTGAGTATGTAAACAAACCTAATGGGCCTTTAAAACATGTAAAGGTTCCTCCTGATAGCTGGCAAGAATAAATGTGCTTTAATATTTTGTATTGCTTCTTATGACATTATCCAGGACTAGTGCTATTAATTAATAGTTCTATTCCCTCTCTTAGAACCCAATGATGTTGTATAAAGAAAAAATAATAATATATTGTATTTCTTACAAAGCCGAAGTACATTAACAAATTCTAATATTCATGCTTTCTTTGAACGTGAGTTTCTCACTGATGATTTAGCAACTTATGGTAAAAATTTCAGAATATCACTTCCAGGGAATTCTCTTGACCTACCGTGACTGCAGAAATCTGCTAATAAACAGGTACAGCTTTTNTTACAGTTTTTTGACCTCCCTTTGAAAAAAAAACAAATATAAATTCAAAAAAAAAAAAAAAAAGAAAAAAAGAAAAAAAAAAAAAGAGGGCATATGTCCTTCTTCCCTGCCTTTCCTCCCCCTTCCCAGTCGCTATTAAAACATTCATGTTACAAAGTCGTTCCAAAGTTTATTGTAAATGCCAAAAAGTGGGCACTGATCCCACATGAGCTGGCTCAGTTATGGCCCACCATCTTGAACATATTCATTTTATCCGACTCAGTGCCAGGAGCTTTTTTTTTTTTTTTTTTTTTGACTTAACTTTTCTCTAATAACAGTAGATTGCACATACGAAGAGATAGTAAGTCATGATTCTGGGAACTTGCGCAGTGAATGCTAAACACATGCAGGTGAGTTGTGGCCTAGAGTGAACATTACAATTACGGGTTAAATGAGACAAAATGTTTCATGCACAGTCAGAATATGTTCATATTACACATAGCAGCCAGCTGGCTATAAATCCAAGAAGTAAGCTGGAAATCTTTAGAGTTTAAATGGATGAATACAGATATAAATGGAAGAACAGCGGTTTGTTGCCATATGAATGGCTTTTAACTGAAAAGAGTGGATTGCTTTTACGATGGTTTTCCAAAAGAGTAACCTTGTTGAGACGAAATTAAAAGTAAGTGTGATGACTGGAATGTTCCACGTATTTATGTTTTCTATTCTGTTTTGAAACATAAAAGTCTTATTCTGTGCCTCTGAACAATTATAACATGGCTTCAGATACAGGTGCTCTTAGTGAATGGGGACACCAGTTCTTTAATAATACCTCTGCAGCTGATGAGCCATAAACAGGATTACTCCATTAATTTATTTCAGATTCAAATTACTATGAGCTGAGCTGAAAGAAGATATGAATCATTTTTCTTGCCATATTTCCAGCTCTAAATGATTTTTTGCTACAGTCCTCTCTACTCTAAATATAGGAATCACTGAACCTACGGCCACTGCTCCTATCTGCGCACAAAACCACCAGACCACTTTGATGCTGCTAAACCAGCACCTTCCTATCAAGCCCAAAGGATACGAGAGGCAGGTCTAAGACATTCTTCTACAGAACCAAGAAATATCCTTAGAAGTTTTCACAAACAGATGAACATGAATGACTTTCTGGAACATTTCAGGCTCTCACCAAGGTAAATGTTTGCTGTTTCTCCATCTAAAGCAGATGTAATTCCCTCTTGAACCCAACAGCAGAGCCTAGATTCTTGCAAGTGCCTCTTAGCAAGCACAGTATCTACTAAATGTCAAAGATATAAAGGAACTTCACATGGGTGAACTATACTTTATGTGTTATATATACGTAATATATATGTATATATATATACAGAAATTTTTGAAAATCTTTCTTGGTGTTTAGAAGTAGCTGTAAACTCATGGTTTTGATGTACACACGGCTGACAGAACCAGATGGAAACTGTAGGAAGACTGATAACAAGTTTGCTCCCCAAAACTTTTCTCCTATGTCTCTGAACTGACTGAATGGGAACTGAGGGGGAAAGAACAAAGATTTGCTGTTCTTTACAGTCACGCAACGAAAGTGTAGGTTAAATACAGGAAGTATTTGCAGATTTCAGATATTTTGTGGACCTTTGTTGCTTTTTCCTTGCATTGAGATCTAATCTCAGCCTCAGCAAAGAGCTAGGCTTTCATGTTCTGCCGTCCTCCACTAACAGAAAACCCAACCCACTTTGACACATGCCAAAGTGGACTCGAGATATAGATTTTAACTTCAGCTTTTTGTAGGCATTTATTCATGCTAATGTATTAAGAAAAAAATGTTTCACCAAGAACAGGAGGCTTAAAATGATACTTCTGAGTAAACTAATAAAAACGTTTTACAATTTGTGTGTTCACAATAGAACATGCCTACAGACCAGAAAGATATAGCTGTAACTTTAAGAAGTCTGGACAGACAACTTTTCTGTCCCCTCGTGTTCGACATCAAATATGTCACAATCATGATCTTTAAGGTCTATGTATAAAAAACAGTGACACCTTTTTTTTAAAAAAAAAAGAAAAAAAATCTGCTACCAAGTATGTATATACCTCCAACTCATTAAAGTTATCGTTAATAAAGACTAGAATATTCTTAGAAGGTCTTTCAAACAGAAGAGTAGTGTTCTCACTACAATTTTGAATAAGCAATAAAATGTGTTTGCTTCTTTAGCTTCAATCAAGCTTCAATTTTGGATTATTTGTCTGAAGTCAGAATTCTTAAAATAAGCACATTTTTTATAGAACCAGTTCCTGGAAAAAAACACCATCCACAGTTTGAGGATAATCAGCTATTCTAATATAACTGGCTCTGATTTGGAGGTAAGGTACATGATCAGATACAAAAGGACTGTACGATTAATCCAAGAAGTGTTCTACCAGCACTCACATGCAGAAGTGTAAACACCCCTAACATTTTATTTGCATTATGCTGCTGTATTACATTTGGTTCTCAGAAACATTTTTGTACTAATATCAACATTTCATCTTGCACATCTTTTCCTGTTGTCTCTATTACCCAGACCCTTTTTCCCTTTCTCTCCAAACCAAAAGTTTCCTTACTTCAGGAAGGCATTGCATCCTAGTTCTGTTACACATTCGTATTTTATTATGCTCTTCCTATGTATACAGAAAGCATATTGCATCGGTCACGTGAAGTCCTGAGCACTTTCCTATCACACTGGCTAAAAAGGGGTTTAAGCATGCTCAGCATGTTGCAGAAGGGCTTATAGCATGATGGGCAACTCAAATATCAAATTTGCCAATATCAGCAATATTTGGCATTGCAAAAATTTCTGAATATGAATACGAAAATACTTGGCTGTTGGATATTCAGAAGTATTATATGCAAAAACAGCGCTAGGGAAATTTCCAGCTCTCACAAGAGCATTCAGCTAATTTTTGATGGATCATCTGTACCCTTAGGTGCTTTCTGGAAGCATTTTCCTCCTTTCACTTTATTGTTCTTTCAGAAGAAAGTAGGATATGAAACTCTCACCTGAAAGTAACAAAAAGTATACATTAACCTTTAAGTACATCAGATTTTGGTAAACAGTGAGATCACTGGAAATCTTAGCTTCTGCACATGAATTACAGGAAAGTAATGGGACTGTGCAAAAAGTCATGGACTATGTTCATCAATATGTGTGCCTTTTATGTAAACTAGACTGTTAATTTAAAACCAGTTTTCAGAGTCTCTTAAGAGGCAATCACCTTAAAATTAATCAGAGTGCTGTGGGTTTTTTTAGTTGTTGTTGTTTTAACGTGGGATGTGCTCCACCGGACGTTCAGAAAATTCCTTGGGGCAGGGAGCACTGCAGCCAAAAGCTTTGAGGTTCGTGTCTCCTGGCCCATCTCTCCTCCAGCAGGATATCAGTACGATGAGCGAGCACCAACGGCTCTGCTCTCCTCATTGCCAGATAGTGAGTGACATGCACGGTTCCCTGGCTGATGTCACTTAACAACAGTGGGAGCAGGTACATGCGCATCAGCAGCAAATGGACCCAGCTTAAGAGCAGGAAGATATCGGGACAGCTGGAAGACAATGGGACAACAGACAAAGTGCTGTGTGTGTCCCAGGGACCTCAGTGAGGCTCGACATGAAGGCAGATGAGAGCCTACAGGACCTACGGATGAAAAAGAGACTTTGTATTAACATGACCCACTTAATCAGGACCGTGTGGTTGACATCACTGCATGGGGTCACACAAGGCAGTAGGAACCACGATGGCTGGGATCTGCTCATCAGCCACTGCATTAAGCCACAGTCCTCAAATTTCAGCTCCCTTTTTTCAGATGATCATCATCTTTCCCTTAGCTTTCAACCATTTATTTTTCCTACACCTTCTCATTTACCTATGGCTTTCCCTGTTCATGTTATTTCTACTAAAGCTACCTCCATGAAATACATGGAGCTAATTCTTCATGAAAAGTTTTTTTTTTTCTATATGCCTCTCCTTAAAATATTTCTTCACTTAACTTGTTCTGTGCCCAGCAATGACTTATTAAAAAGATAAATCCTGTAGTAATAAAAGTGATAGACATCAAAGGTAAAATTGGTAATTATTTTGCACTGAAAGTCTGAAAACAACATACAGATAAAACAACGTACAGAAAGTCAGTCAACACACACAGAAAAGGTCTATATTTGTCTACAGATGTATTTCCTTAACATTTTTGGATCGATTTCCTTCCTTGAGAATGACCAACTTACAATTTTCAGTGTCTACTAGGACCTTATTTCATGAATTTGTATAAATGGCAGAAAAGTATATATAAATGTTTAAAAAGCAGCTAGGAATACATGCAACAGTCTTTGTGGAAATAGTGCAGTTAGATTTAAAATACCAAACACTCAAGTTACTTCTGACATTTGGTCTGAGTTGCTTTAGAATTTGCACCTATGACCAACGAAAGAAAAAAAAAAAAACTGGTTCTGAAGGAGACTGATTATTTCCTTTGCAACACATTACCACAGAGCAGTTATTCTCTCTTTCTACCAGATCTGACAGTCATTCAAATGCGCTGGTTTTGCTGCACACTAAACTAGAAATATGATCTCTACTTGGAAACTCCTCTCAAAAATATTTTCTTCTGTCAATTCTCAGTAACTGCATACAATAACAAGCGTGACTATTGAACTTTTAAAGTATCAATGTTCAGTCATCTTCCTGAGTTTACATATTGCAGCTGTAGGGTTCAAATCAGGAATAAGATTCTGAAAGACTGATCTCTCCCCATAGTTTAGATGCTTATCATAACCTTTTGTGATATTTAATTGGCACTGCTTTCTCCTCCTTCATCTCCAAATGGATGATTCGCAGACTCAGTCTTCCAGGAACCAACCACTTTAGCTATTCTCTGCACTTCCTTCAACTCTTCCTTAACCGCAGCCAGCCCTCTGCTTGACCCCACCTTTAATAAATGTACGGCTGGAGAGTCTCAGCTAAAACACATATTATGCCTTCTGAGAAAAGAATGACTAACTGGCACCTAAAACCCAGAATTACGACAGCAAGCTTTCCAAACCATCCTGCAGCCACTGTGGCTTGTTAGGTGGTTACAGTGAAGAAGAGCCACTGCTGCAGCTGAAACTGCCAGATTTCTTCATTTTCTTATTCAAGAATCATGTAAATTGTATTCTAGCACTCTACCCTGAGTTATACATAGGATATTAATTACGGATAAATGCAAAAATCAACAGGTATAAACTAGATCAGCAACCCAGCAGTTCACTCAAAAAGAGAAACAACTCATCAGCCGGTCATCCTTCTCCACCTACCATGCTCAGACTTCTTCCTCCAACTCTTCTGTGATGCTTGCAGATCCTGTGTCACCTCCCTGCTTCAACACATACACACAAGAAGTCTCATTGGTGCTGAGGTCAGTTTGACTACTCACACTTAATAAAGGTTATATACTGCATTTAACTACCTTCTTGAAGAAGTAATTCATTGTATTGCTGGACCCACATTTCTATGAACGACCTTGAATACATAGACAATACTAAGCTAAACTCTTTTTCAAACATACTCCTGCAAAAGAAAGAGTGCATTTTATAATGCCTACTCAGCCCTGGTGAGGCCACACCTGGAGCACTGTGTTCAGTTCTGGGCTCCCCAATACAAGAGAGATATGGAGCTACTGGAGAGAATCCAACGAAGGGTCACAAAGATGATGAAGAGACTGGAGCATCTCTCCTATGAGGAAAGGTTTACAGAGCCGGGACTGTTCAGGCTAGAGAAGAGAATGCACAGGGAGGATCTCATCCATGTATACAAATATCTGAAGGGAGGGTGCAATGAAGACAGAGAAGGCTTTTTTCACTGGAGCCCAGTGACAGGACAAGAAGCAATGGGCACAAACTGCAACACAAGAGATTCCGTCTGAACCTGCAAGGAGGTTTCAGTGAGGAGAGTGTCGGTCTCTTTTCTCATATGACTAGTGATAGGGCACGAGGAAACAGTCTCAGGTTGTGCCTGGGGAGGCTTAGATTGGATATTAGGAAGATCTTCTTCATGGAGAGGCTGGTCAAACATTGGAATAGGCTGCCCATGGAAGGGGTGGAGTCCCTATCCCTAGAGGTATTTAACAGATGTGTCGCTGTGGCATTAAGGGACATGGTTTAGTGATGGGACTCAGGAAGTCAGGTTGATGGTTGAACTTGAAAATCTTGAAGGTCTTTTCCAACCTAAATGATTCTATGACTCTACTATCAGGAACCACTTTTTTACTGTGCGAGTGACTGAGCACCGACACAGGTTGGGCAGAGAGATTGTGGAGTCTCCATCCTTGGAGATATTCAAAAGCCATCTGGACATGGTCCTGGGTAATCAGCTCTTGGTGGCCCTGCTTGAGCAGGGATGTCGGACAGGATGACCTCCAGAGGTCTCTTCCAACTTCAATGGGAGGAGGCAGTGTCAAAAGCCAGACTAAAGTCAAACTAAGTGACACCCACTGCTCTCCCCTCATTCATAGATCTAGTAATTTTATCAGTCAGGTTGGCCAGACACGATCTACCCCTGTAAATCTGTTCTCCTTCAGGTGCCCCAAGGAATATGTTACAACAGGACTCATGCCTGATGTTCCAGGGACCAGAGGGAGGTTGACCAACCTGTTGTTCCCTAGGCCGCCTTTCTGTTCTTTTTTGAAGTTGGGCGCAACTGTTGCCAGACAACAACTGTTGTCCAGACTTCACAGACCTCTTGCAATGTCCACAACCTTTCAATGGTGACAGAGTGCGGCCTTGCAAGGATATCAGCCAGTTCTCTCGGGACTTTTGGAAGCATCTCTCTAGGTCCCATGGGTCTGTATGGGTCAAGTTCTCTCAAATAATCTCTTACTTGATCCTTATCTACGGCTGCAGTTTTCCTCCTTGAACCCTTTCACTAAGCACAAAGGCTTGGAAGACCTGGCTGGTGATAACCAAGAAAAAAAAGTCTTTGACTACCTCAGCCTTATCTGCATCAACTGCCGCTAAATCAGCCACCCCTTCCAGCTCTGGGTCCATGGGCCTACATTTTCAGATAGTGGTAGAAATTATTTTTGCTGTCTTCATTTCCCAGAAAGATTGCCTTGAGATGTTCAACCTTTCCCTGATCATCCAGTCAGATGAGAAGCAGTATTTAATTTTGTTACACATGCATCAGATGGTCAAATGAAGCAAACCTTAACAACTAAGGTTTGGGGGAAAAACAATATAGTTTTTGTATTAGAAGCAGCAAAGGGAGGAAATGCCCACCCCTCAGAAGGCACTGAGCATCTTAACAGAGAAAAGCAAGGAGCAGGTCAGTGATAAATTCTACCATCACTCCAGCAGAAGTATAGAAAAGAGCTTCATACGATCTCAGATGCTGACTGAGGGTCACATCAGGACACAGAAGGAAGCAACAGATGACTGATACGGTTATTTCAAACGGTCTGCAGTTCTCCAACGCTAAATTTATACTCAGATGCTTAGACAGAAAAGCGTAACAACTAACTTCCTCAGTTAAAATCATCAGGGAAAAGAAGCAGTGAACAAATGGAAATCCAGAATATGAGAGTCAACATGAATACAGAATTTTCTGAATCAGCACACAAATGAAAAGGGCTGAAGTACAACACAAGGAAAAAGCAGATGATCCTCAAAATATAGAAAAACACCTTGGAATATTTTCCTGAGATTACAGGAAATCTCAGGATTGTTTCCTGAGAAACAATTATCTGGAAGACTACCCTACCCTCTCAGTGATACACTAGTCATACACATCATTCATTGCTTCCAGATAAGACCACTGCACTACGAATCACCTTGGTGTAAAAACATCACCTACTGAAAACCTGCAATGCAAACAGTTTGCCAACAACTGGCCCTCACAGCAGCATTAAATACCATGGTCATTCCACTACTGTGCTCTTGCTCACTCGGTCAACATTACATTGTCTGTAACTTCTGGTATCTTACTCTCAGTCGACTGGTCTCTTATAATGGAAACAACTATTCTCAACAGAACTGTCCTTCAGAAAAAGTAGAATTGTTTATTTCAGAAGCTCGACTTTAATCTACGCATATCTATACATACACACATGTGGGAGACATCCTGAGCAGGAAATTCTTGCAGTAACTACAACTTCCAACCCTAACATTTTCAGATCCTAATGCAAAACTATTTACTGTTTTCTTATGAAACATTTTCTTAAAATTTAAATTACTTTTTTTTCCTGCATGTTAAAGTCATTTAAAAAAATAAAAAACAGCAAAAAAACCCACAGCTACTTCCCTGACTTTGAACAAATTTTCATGGAGATGTGGTAAAACACCATGATTGTAGCTGCATAAAATAAGCTACAAGAAAAAGGCTTACTCTGTTTTCTGCAGTTATTCAAGAGTAGAAAATAACACAGTTGTAATTCCTAAGTTTTTTAGCTCCATTCTATCACAAATGGCAGAAGTAACTCCTGGTTGTATATCATTTTGAAGTGGCATCACTGCCACCATTGAGCACCTCTGGCTTAATGTCTAAGCCAGATGCTGGAAACCTCCTAGTTGCAGCTCTGTTATTTTCCATCAAATGCTTTTTTCAGCAGTCCCTTGACTTCTCTGTGCAAAATAGCTGGTTATTTTGCCCTTTTGCCAAGAACTGTGGCACCTGATCTACTCTGTGGCTTCTTCATTTTACTGTAGCATAACCAAAGGCAACAATTTTTTTTTTTTTTAAAACAGAGCAACACATCAAAAAAATCCTGTCTTTTCTAAAAACGTGTCTCCTAGGCATAGTGTTTACAAGGAGTAACAGAACATGCTATTTTTAAAATTTTGGGAATGCAGTCCTTACTCAAAATAGTTCCAGAATTATTTGCCATTAGTTATCCATTACAATTCAGAACCTGTGTCTAACTTGGAAATTCAGACTTTAGTACATTTACTCTGAGTTTTATAGTACACTAAACTGTTTAATTGCTTTTTACAGGAAGTAATACAGAATTATTTGTAGATTCAGTAATGGAACCAGTGTGCCAATGATCTTCCATTTCTGAAGTTCTCTAGCTCTCCTGAAATAATAAAAATACATCATGACAACAGCAAGAAAGCAAGTGGACAGTTCTCTACAGCGTCTCAATAATAAACAGTATAACCGTGATACTTCACCAGAACGTTCAAAAAGTAAATTGAATGGCAGCATGATTGCAGTGGTTCCAGTTATGTTAATTAGGCTGAATTCATGGTTCATTGATGCTGCAATTATGCTGCAAAGAAATGCTGCAAGCATGCTATCTCATCCTCCTGCAGCCTGCTGAGTATGCTGCCATTATTCTCCTCGTGGCAAAAAGACTTTCTAAAGAGATACCATGTAGGAGTCACATTTACACTTACACCACACAGTTTACTAAGGCACAGTTAGACAACTGCATTTGGATACTTTCTTCTTTTGCAGATTTAACAGAAAGAATAGCTTTCCAAGTTCACTGGCCATTCTTCAAGCATGCTTTACTTTGCCAGTTTGCACACTAAGCATACAAATTATAAGCCTTATTAACCCCATTTCAAACATGGGGTATGTAAAAGAGGTGAAGAGAGTTGTACAAAGTTCTGTATGTACCTCATCACGGGAAAGAGAACCCAAATGTCTCCTCTCTTCTTCTTTTACTGACATGTCCTGATTGACCATTGCGGGCTGGACGTAATTAAGGAAGCACACACCACCCAAATGCAAAAACGTCTGCTGTGAAAGATGGTTTAAATGAGTGAGAGGTTTGTTTTCAGTGTTTCCTTTTACCCAGGGCTCCAGACAATGCGTCAACAAGAAGGAGGTCTTCAATGACTCACAGAACCATGCAAGGTTCTGCCAGGTTGTCAGAAATTTGATTTCTCAAATCTTCAGAAAATGCGAATTACATCCAACTAAATCACACATATGATGACTTTATGATATGGGAAAGCAATCAAACCATCAATGATAAATTAATCTGATGACCGTTTTTTAACCCAAAGCATAGTTAAATCTACATGCTTACAGTGGAGCACGTGCTCTGCTATTATTTCTTTTTGTACTTTAGTAACTATTTTTGTGTTCAGTAAGTTACTTGTGATAATTAAAGCTATGTTAAATAAACCTACAGATGTCCACAAATAATGAACATGAGGGTTCAATTCATATTTTTAAATCCAACTTTGAAAATAAGATTCTTTAATAAACTACTATATTGCTAGATTTAGCCCAGGAAAATTGAATGTAGTGCTTAATTCAGCAGTGTCGGACTTCCAGCATTACTGTTTCTTTATTCTCCAAGAATTTTTTAGTAAGTGAAGCCTTTGTTGCCTGTTCCCTGGCAGTAATAGGTGAAGAATGTATTTACAATAGCAAAGGAATGAATAAATAAACCACATCAGGACTAAAAGAGAAAACTTAAATTCGTATTCACCAGTCCCTTATATTTACATGCACATCCCACAATGGCCTCAGCAAGGCATTCTGTGAAATAAAGAAGGACAAACGGGCATTATATTCTCAAAATTACTGAAAGAAGACACACAATGAACTAAATAGGTTGGCTTGCAATGAGAGGGAAATACTTTATCAAGGCAGCAACTCATTCTCTAAATGGGTAAGATGTACTTGCCCTTCAACATACGTTTTCAAAGCTTTTCAGTTTTTTACTGGGTGGAAGAGGCAGGGACAGAGGCAGATAAGTTTTCAAGCAAGAAGCCGGACTGTTTTTTTTTTTTTTTTTTAAGAATTGTTCTAAGTTAAAAAACAGCCTCTTCATAAAATGCATTTTCTAATGCTTTTATTCTCAGAGCAACACGATGTGGAATCAGGTGTCTAAACAGAAGCTAGCTCAACGCATACCTCCAAAGAACTAAGAAGCCTTAGAGCCTAAGTTCCAGGTTCACAATTGACTTAGAAGTTTAAGTGTCATTAAAAACCAATGGTGCTTAAGCGCCTAAAGTTTTAAAAATTTAGGCAGATCTTTAAAAAAAAAAAATTTGATACCAGCCACTTCAAAGCTGGCTCTCTGAACTCTGGGATGATTGAGTTTCCATAACGCAATTATGGTTGTAATGGAGCTGGACTGAAAGCTAAGCGCAGCTTTCAAACAGACTCCCCAAAATAGTTGCAGATGATGCATATTTTAGCTTTCTGATCCTCAGGTGACACAAGTATGAACAATATTAGCAAGATACGCATTAGAAAGGGAAGGCAATACTCTAACTAGAAACAACCATCTTTTCCACAGATGAATGGACATCCATAACAATTTAATCTAACAAGACATCTAGCTTACATGCCCATTTAAAAAATGATAATGGCACTTGTCTGGCAGGTTTGTTCCTTGATGCTTCATTCAATGAATATCTCAATTCTTTTTTTTTTTTTCACTAATACTACCTCAGGTCTTTTCCAGATTAAATCTACCAGCAGTTTTCACCAATGCCACAACTTCAATTAATACCCAGCTTGAGTCTTAACACAAGGAATTCATTCATTGACTGAGCTTTGGATCTGGCTTTTATAATGAGTTTTGTAATGCTCTTAAGATGAGGAACCTAAAACAGTTTGACACTGTAACCTGTCTCTATTATATAAATAGAAGTCTAAAAGCACATCAGGAATAATAGAAATATTTAACAGACACTAAATAATGTCAATTTGATAAATAATTTGTACTTTATGTAAGAGCACATAAACCCCCCTGTTTTCAGATATGTAATTAGCCCAGTGGTTCTGGCTTGCAATCTACACTGCCTACTTCAACAGGAGTTTAAATACAGCACAGAAAATGATGTCAAGTCAGCTGGACAAGAACATATGCGTTCCAAAAGTTTTATTACTCTCACTTGAAAAGCATTAACATGGATAGGAGGAAAACTAAATATTAAGTACACCATTAACGAAAAAAATTATTTCAAATCAATGAAGCAGGACAAGACACAAGTGTACTGTTTCTCAATTTCTTTTTGCTAATGTACACTGAGGAGACAGTAAGGTAATAAATGGCCAAGGTTCAAATATAGGACATAAAGAACTAGATGAAATTAGAAACAGGGTAAGTCTTAAAATCATCTCAAAACTCTGATGAAAATTAGCAGAGCTTACAGTTTGAGTGCATTATTGACTTTGCACCAACATTTTCTTTTGCTTT